>CAUYPK010077234.1:0-41955 GCA_963574355.1 Loris lydekkerianus | reverse complement strand
TTTTCAGCTTGACTATTGTTGGTATATATAAAGGCTACCAATTTATGAATGTTGATTTTGTAACCTGAGATGCTGCTGTATTCCTTGATCACTTCTAAGAGTTTTGTAGTAGAATCCCTGGTGTTTTCCAGATATACAATCATATCATCTGCGTAGAGTGAAAGTTTGATCTCTTCTAACCCTATATGGATAACCTTGATCTCCTTTTCTTCCCTAATTGCTGTGGCTAAAACTTCCATTACAATGCTAAAGAGCAGTGGAGAGAATGGGCAACCTTGTCTCATTCCTGATCTGAGTGGAAATGATTTCAATTTAACTCCATTCAATACTCTATTGGCTGTGGGTTTGCTGTACATGGCCTCTATCAGTTTAAGAAATGTCCCTTCTATACCAATTTTCTTAAGTATTCTGATCATGAAGGGATGCTGGATATTACCAAAAGCTTTTTCTGCATCAATTGAGAAAATCATATGGTCTTTGTTTTTTAATTTGCTTATATGCTGAATTATATTTATAGATTTATGTATATTGAACCAGCCTTGAGATCCTGGGATAAAACTGACTTGGTCATGATGTATAATTTGTTTGATGTGTTGCTGGATTCTGTTTGTTAGGATCTTGTTGAATATTTTTGCATCTATTTTCATTAGTGATATTGGTCTATAATTTTCTTTTCTTATTGAGTCTAGTATAAAACTTTTTATTCTGAAATTACTTGTGGTTCTTTATATTAAAACGTTCATTATAGATTTGTGGAATTAAATATATATGTTATATAAGTGTATACGTACAACACACACACACACACACACACACACACACACACATATATATATAATGACCAGTTTCTTTATGTAAAAACTAAAAATCCTAAACAATGAAAATATATTTCTTTTGTAACTGAATTTTGGGTAAACTATGAATTAAACTATAACTTAGTGCAGACAAGTGGAATTGTCTCAAAACTATCTTAGCGGTCATTTTGTGCTTGCTTTTTCTTTTTTTGGAAAGCAACTCCAAAATCGAAAATTGTAATAGTCATCTATATATGGACCACATTTATGTATTTTATTATTTGAGGTAAGATTTGTCTTCAAATATTTTACACTAGTTCTGCTCCTTATAATAAGTCAATCTGGAGACGTCAGTTTTCCAGAAGCTATATGTACTCAATTTCTTCAAGAATATCCTATTAAAATTGAAGCTCCCTTCTATTCTTAGAGACATGTATACATTCTATTATTTCTACAGCTATAAGAACTGGTCATGGGCAAAACGTCAGGGCCCATCCTTACTATCTGTTACTTTCCTTCCACACATGGCCTCTCTTTATGCACTCTGCTCACCTATCTCCATCAGCACTGTTCTTTGACCTACCAAACAAGGGCAAGCAGGTAGGGCTGCCCTGCTCGGGGTATCAGACTTCAGAGGGCCTTGCTTTTTATCTAGTCTTTCTCTGTTTTTCTTCACAGAGCTGTAAGTTAGAAAAAGAACCACTGGACCTCATCTATATCATACTTTGAATACTTAAGACTCTGGAGTTCTCTGCCCAAAAGGTGACTATAGGTAACAGCATGGTGACTATAGTCAACAATGTAGTCTATGTTGAAAATCACTGAGAGAGTGGATTTTTGAGTGTTCTCACCACAAATACTGCTAAGTATGTTAGGTAAATCATATGTTAGTCAGCTCAACTGAGTCATTCAACAATGCGTATATGTTTGAAAACATCATGCTATAAATATACAGAATTTCTGTCAATTAAAATAATATAAAAAAAGTCTGCTCTTTATCCAGCCCTTTATCTGCTCTTCTGCCAACTAATGATAATGGCACATAGAGTGTGCCAACATGCAGCCATGTGCAAACAGAATAAGGTGACATATGTCTATTTAGACACATGCATTTTCTTCAACAGTTCCTTAGGAGAGGTTTTTAAATGGGGTTTTAGGCATTTGATAGATTTGCGGTGTTAGTGGCAGGGGAAGGGGCAGGGAGAAAAGCTGTGAGGTTTTCAGAGGCATTTTTGTTGCTAACAGTTCTTTAGGACCATGAGTTGAGTTGTGCGGCCCTCTGCTTTGCCTGGCAGGCCTTTCTCACACACAACCTTTGTCACCCAGTACAAACTTTTAAATGCAGAAGTTCGAAGAATAAAGGACAGAAGAAATGTGGAAGCTGAACAGGAATTTCTCCGTACAAAGTTGGCTGTGCATGTGGCGTGCAGCAGGTCAGAAGGAATGGAAACCTCTATGAATCGAGCATCTACTGTGTGCAAAGTAGCATGAAATATCATATGCTATTCCACGTCATCTTTTACAATCCTATGACTTAGGAATTATTATTTCCATTTTATGGAATAAGAAATGGAGTGTCAGTGAGATTAAGTAACTTGCCCCAGGCCCAGGATTAATAACAGAAGGTACATAAATTTGATCTTTTATTTATGTGATTTCAAAGCCTTACATTCTCTCTATTATACTGAGGTCACTTTTCCAAAAAACATAACCATCTAGCCTTACATCCTTAAATCTTGAGGACCTGGTGCTGTTCCACTGCAAGGTAATTGTGGTGGGGCCTGGCAGTTAGAGCAGGTAGATGGCAGTGGGAAAAAATCTGCTTATCACCTACAAATGGAATGGTGAGCTTAGATGTAGGTTAGACCCGGAAAAAAAAATCAAGAGGGAAGGGGAAGCTGATGGCAGAGCTGGGAAGACATAATCTAGTCCATTTTGTAACCTTGCTTGAGGTCAGAACCTGGGGTGCTGGAATCAGACTCCGCGGATTCACATTCCAGCACTGCTGTGTCTTGAAGTGAGTTATGTAATCTCTCTATACCTATTCCTTATCTGCAAAAGGACAATAAGAATATTGCTCACACCACACAGCTGCTGTGAATACTAAACGAGCTCTTTACCATACATAGATCACTTGGAAGAGTCACTTAGCACACAGAAAGTTCAATTAGAGTTACAATCGTCATTATCATGGATGACAGTAAATACACAATTCAGAGTATTCTCAATTAATACCCATTCTACAACAGTGGAAAGCCTGAGTAAAGTAAGAAACACAGCACATTTGAGTCACCTAGGGCATTTTAAAATAATAATGTCTGGGCCCAACGTGGGCCAAGGGGATCAGAACCTCCAGGGATAGGTTCTGAACATCATTTTTTTAAAAGTCTTCCTGGCTCAGAAAGGAGGAGGAAGGGGTGGGGAAAGGAAGAACAGAGAGAGGGAAGGAGGGAGGGGGATGGGGCCTTGGTGTGTGCCACGCCTTTTGGGGGCAAGACATGATTGTAAGAGGGACTTTGCCTAACAAATGCAATCAGTGTAACCTGGTTTATTGTGCCCTCAATGAATCCCCCCCCAAAAAAAAAAAAAAAAAGTGAAAAAAAAATCAACTTTGCTTCAGTTGTATAGAACCAAACCTCATATTAAAAAAGGAGGGATCTGCCTTGCATGTAGGAAACACAAGTCACTCTCCACTCTAGCCCTACAGATTCTCAGCGCTGCAGAGACAAGATGGGAGGAGGGGGCTTCTGGTTTGATGGAAGAATTCCTCTGCAACATCCTTGTCCAATTTGCATCTGTTGTTAGAAGGAAAACTGCTGGGTAGAAGGAAAACACATTATTACCTTATAGGTACTACGTCAATTTATACTTCCATCAATAAGGCTTTCACCAACACCAGATATTCAACAATATCAGATTGTTTAATTTTGTCAAATCTGATTTGCAAAAAATATACCTATGCAATGTACATCTACATACATGTAAATAAAACTGGTGTTTTTTATCTTAAAAAAAAAATCTTCCTGGCTCCAATGTTTACTAGGCCTTTCTCATACACAACATTTGTCATCCAGTACAACCTTTTAAGTGCAGAAGTTTGAGGAATGAAGGACAGAAGAAATGTAGAAGCTGAACAGGAATTTCCAGGTACAAAGTTGGCTGTGTATGTGGCATGAGAGAACTTATACCATTATACTCAAATTTCTGTTTTTTCCCCCTAATATTTCTTATTGAGATGGAGATTAAGCTAACATGTTTGATCTTTTATATACATATCATGTATTAGGATATGTGGTTGAATTTTGATGTGATTGAGTCAAATCTCTTTTTTATGGGGGGAGCACCTATAAGTCTACAGTGTGGGAGTTAGCAAAATGGAGAAGGATCTATGGTGTTTGCGGGGGTGCTTTTTCAAGTCTGGCAACATTTTAGAAACATCAATGAAATTTAACATTTACTACTAATACCTGGACTTTCATACATCTGATCTCAAGTAGAGTATAGATTTGGGAAGATTAAGTGTTGTAATTAATTTCATGTGTCAAAATGTCTGGGCCACAGTGCCCAGATATTTCATCAAAAATTCTGAATGTTTCCATAAGAATGTTCTGTTCTGGGGAGAGGGACGTTTGGCTGAAATTAACATTTAAATTGGTAAACTCTGAATAAAGCATACTGCCTTCTATAATGGGGCAGTTTACTCCAATCAGTTGATGGCCTTGATAGAACAAAGACTGACCTCTCCCAAGAGAGAAAGTGAGAAGGGATTCAGTAGAAAGCCTTTGCATTTGAACTACAGCATCAACTCTTCCTGGATCCCTGACTGCTGTCCCACTCTGTAGATTTTCACTCGCCTGACTCTATAATCATTTAAGCCAATTCCTTAAAGTAAATCTCTATCTATATACTCATCTGCTTGGTTTCTTTTCTCTGCAGAATCCCCTTCTGTTTGAAAAGCACTCCCTTTTCTTCCTAAGGCTAATCTTTCACCTGTGTTCCAGGTCCTTCTTAAGCTTTCCTTTTAGTGTTTAGTCCCATAATGATCTCTCACCTCTCCCACAGCTTCTTCTCTTCTCTCCCTTGAGTTGTGCTCCAGCCTCCCCTGCTCACACATTTGTGTACACAGGAATGTTTGGGTGTGCGCATTCATGAGCATGACTCAGTACCTTGGTGGGCTAGACCCAATGAGCTCAGCCCCACAAGAAGGTGGAGGAATATTTTGCTTGACTTTTCATTGTTGGTCTCCATGTTAAGAGTCAAAGTTTTGTCCTGGAAATGAGATGAATTCAGCTTTGCAATATAGATGGGTTTTCTCAGGTTGATCAAGAGGTTTGATTGACTTTATGAATATCCTTTATTAATTAATTATCTCTTAAGAAATGATTACTGCTTCTGAAATAAACTTTCAAAAAGAATAATATTAAATGAATGATGATTATTATGTATCAGGGAACTGAAGCAAAATAAAAAGGACACAAGAGAGGGAGGACAGGAAATCTGGAGATGAAGACGAGTGGCAGGTGGTAGGTTTTGGGGGGGGTGAGATGAATCTTGAACAATGGTACTAAAATCTCACTTACCTAAGGACTTTTTCTTTATAAAGTAACATCATTTATAAGCAAAATAAAGTGAAAATCTAAGTTATCTCTCAAATTTGTAACACCAGAGTGCCTTGACAAATCATATCACTGTGTGCGTGCACGTGCACACACACACAGTGGTGAGATGGCTCTATGCTGAATTACTTGCAGCATAAAATGTTTGACTTAAAAAAAACTATGAAATCCCGTATTTCATTTTTCCTGGCCTTATTTTTATAAAATTGCCCTTCATCTAGTGTGAATAACAAAGACTCAGATTCATATCGAATGTGCCTGTGCCTCATTTTCCAATCCATTGCTCATAAGAGCATTCCTCTTTCTGTAGAAAAATAGTTAATTTTTTTCCTAAAATTTCAAACAGCACTCTCTCCAGAGAGCAATATTCATGTAAGGAAACTGCATAATTGCAATATGCAGGAAAATAACATATAATTGTATCTTCAAAAAAAAAAAAAAAAAAACCTGTAGAATAAAGAACTTGATAGTGACATTATAAGTAGGGCAAGGATAAAAGCTTTACAGAGATCTGAATTTTCTCTTAGATGAAAGGCTTACTAAATTCTAATTAGTTACATATATGTAGTTTGTGAATATAAATGCTAAAAGAATGGAATTTTCTAAGATGTACTGAAGGCTTAGAGTAATTTCTTAATTGATTTTGATATAAAAATAGCAGTTAGGAAGAATTTAAAAAATGTCTGTAACGTTGTGTGATTCAACTCTAAGACAAAGGTTGTGTTTATCTATTGACCTGTTGGGCTTAATCCTAAACTGCTAAGTTTTAACATGTATTGGTTATTATAAATGACATAAAATAGCATAAGGTTTTGTATATGCTTCAACTTAATAATTTCCTATCTGTATGCTTTTAAATTCTGATTTATAAAGTCTGACATAAGGTATTTGTAAAAAAAAAAATTTTTAAATAATTCCCATAATGATTCCATCCAAATTTTTAAGTTTTCAATCTAAAAATATATTATAAACAAGTTGACTTTAAATATGATAGTTTATTTTATCTGATTTTAAAGTTCAACTTTTAAAGCAAGGAATGGTAAATTCACTTTTGGTTTTTAAAATGAATATACTTGCTATGATCTTAGTTCACAAGGCTGAGAAAAAGATTAAAAACTTATTAATGATGGGCGGCACCTGTGGCTCAGAGGGTGGGGTGCCAGCCCCATATACCAAGGGTGGCGGGTTCAAATCCAACTCCAGCCAAACTGCAACAACAACAAAAAAAATAGCCGGGCATTATGGCAGGCGCCTGTAGTCCCAGCTACTCAGGAGGCTGAGGCAAGAGAATCACCTAAGTCCAGGAGTTGGAGGTTGCTGTGAGCTGTGACGTCACGGCACTCTACCGAGGGTGACAAAGTAAGACTCTGTCTCAAAAGAAAAGAAATTTAAAAAACTTATGAATGATTTGTTACCACTTAAAATAAAAACACCAGGAAACTGTACTCCTAAGGGAAGTTTCACACAAGGAAATTTCAAGAATGGAAACATAAGTACATACACACAAAATGGAAAAATAAATTTATTGCATGTACTAAATATTGCCTGGAAGCTGAAAGATGGATATACACAGTCATACAAATGGACCTGGGGGACCAGGGTGGAAAGAAACCAAAAATTATCTGTTAGGTACAAAGTACACTATTTAGGTGACTAGAAGCCTTGACTTCACCACTCTACAATTTACTCGTGTATAAAAAAATCACCTATACCCCCTAAATGCATTGAAATAAAGAAGCTAATAATAATAAAATAAAGACATCTAAAATGCCCAAACTTACTTTCCTTCAATTTTTAAGAAATCAGTTGACACAAGTAAACTAGTACATAGGTAACATTGATACTAATTCAAAATGTCACAAGGCAACACCAAATTACCCAATGAGACCTCAGTGCTCAGCCATCCCTTAACATATAATTGAAAAGGCCAAATTTGTAATATATGACGACATACCATGGAATGGCTTCTTCAATGTTCTTCCAACTGATGAGATTACAGCTATCAGAGTATTTCAGTTATTAACTTAAAAAGACCTAAATGAACTTAGCAGATGCCACTGGAAAGAAGAACGATGAAGCTTCAAAGTATACCGCAGTTTATAACGCAGTTCTAAATACCCAGAGTGTATAAACATGAAGCTTCCTTTTGTTCTTAACATATTTCACACTACTGATCAGGAAGTTCTCTGATCCATGTTATGTATACCTGACTGATGTTTTATAGTGGACCCAGAAGGATTTCTGAAACACATGCTTTTACATGGAAGATCAGAGTCAGAAATCACAGTTTGGACACTGTGTTCTCCCCCTGTGAATGTAATAAGATGTTCTGCAATGAGCAGAGAGGTTACAAGTGGAAGACTCCAGCATAGACGCTCTTAGGATCTCTGGCAACTGGCAGGGTCTATCTCATGGTTCAAAGGAGAAGGGTCAAGGGCAGGTGTCTTCACACAGAATTTTTACAGACTCTTTCTCTGAAATGTGTGCATTGGGTATTACAAAGTGAGGGCTATGAATTGGCTTAGTTTCATCACCCATTAAGAAGAAAATTTTAGACATTTGTCCAACTTTCTATCATTTTTAATCCATTAAAAATTGGATTCCTAACTTCTGAAACTGTTTATAGCAAAGTTCCCAAATCTAGCCTTTCTTAATACTGTTTAACCAGCTTATCCTAACCTGACACCACCAATTTTTGGTTCTTTTTGTTGTTGTTGTTCTTAAAATTCATTCCTTTCTTCTCTCCTATGCCACCCTTCCCTCCTGGTTTCCCTCTTGTTTTTCCAGCAACCTCTCAGCCTCTTTTTCAGATTTTCTCAACGATGCATCATTTTTTTCTTTTTTTCTTTTTCCTCACACAGATTGCCTTGACAACAAATACACATCTCTGTCCAACCAGGTCTTTCTCCTGATCACTGCACTTGTATGCTCACCTGCTCAGTAAATATTTTCACTGAGTACATTTCATTAACAATCTCACCATCACTGAGAGCTTGCCATGTGCCAGGCCTGGTGCTATTAGTCGGCAAGACCTGGGCATCTCCCACTGTCCCTGCCCCAGTAAGTCCTCACTACCTGTTGACTCTCTCTCCTCAAACCTACCCTACAATGGAAATATGGAAATGTCACTTTCCCTGGGTTGCTGTAGTGGGAACGATGACTAGTCAAAATATAAGCCCATCTGGAATATTTTTCCAAAATGGAAAAATAAATTTATTGCATATACTAAATATTGCCCCAGCCCGTGAATATGATAACCCTGCTTGGAAAAAAGGTCTTTGCAGATGTAATGAAGTTAAAGATCTCTAGATAAGATCATCCTAGATTAGAATGGGCTCTAAATGCACAGACAAATGTTCTCATAAGAGAAAGAAGAGAAGACAGAGAGACACAGAGGAGGTGGTCCGATGCAGACAGAGGCAAAGAGTGCAGTTATCTGGCTGTAATCGAAGGAATGCAGGAGCCACCAGAAACTGAAAAACGCCAGGGAGGAGCTGCCCATACAGCCTTAGAGCGAGCATGACCTTGCTGGGGCTTTGCTAATGGACTGGCAGCCCCCTGACCTTGACAGAATAAATGTCTGTTAGTGTAAGCAACTAAGTTTGTGGTGATTTGTTACGGCCACCCTAGGAAGCCAGTACCATGCCCTTTCTTGATTTCTCCCAACCCCAGGACCCCAATGATCTACTTCTTCAGATTCCTGACTGTTTATTATTCCTCTTCCCACTATCATTCCTTGAAAGTAGGACTCCAAATTTCTTCTCAATTCCTAATACCTAATACATGGTATATAGTAAATATATTAGAAAAATAAAACAAAGGGGCTTTTTGTTTGTTATAATGATTACAGACACAGAATAAATCTACATATATTAAAGGTAGGTAATTCAGATTATTTTAGCAAAGTTGTCTTCTTAGTAAATGTTTCTTTCAATTCATATAGCTCTTAAAAATACCTGTTTATATACTGAAATACAAATGCTTAGTTAAGTCATGTGGGAAATGAATAGCAAAGCAACTCATTAAACTATTACTGAAAGGTATAAAACGTGAAAATTCGTTTACTCAGGGCAGATTCCCTAAACATGTCGTTCATAATTACATATATTTTGTTTTTAAGACAAGTAAAGCTTTGCTTATCTCTCTTCTTTATCTTAAATAGAGAGCAGTAGCCACCACCCCAGCGCTGCACTCACACCCACGCTCCAATTAACCCTGTTTGTGGAGGGTCAATTCATTCATGACACCACTAAAGCTGCAATAGGAGGGGACACGGCTACTCTTAATAGTATTAGTTACTTGGATATAAAAGGGTCAAATGGTCTAATTAAAAGACTTGCTATGTATTTGAACAAACGAGTATAAAGCAGCTTAAAAAGCATAATCCACTTCAATTGAAAATCATATTGAAAGACAGATGGATGGGAGAGAACAGGCATAATTTCCAACTAAAAATACATGAATGCTTTATTTCTCCACAGTGCAAAGGGTTTTACATTTACTCTTCTCCTAGGAGATTTCCCCCCCCTTCCCACACACACACCCCAGTAATGAATAAGAATATGACTTGCCCAACTAAAACCAGACTCTTCAAAAATCCTTCAAAAGTGTGGACATGTTGGTCAAAGGGCACAGGATTGCAGTTATAAGATTAGTAATTTCTGGAATGTACAGTACGGGAACTATAGCTCCAAATGTATTATATCATTAAAATTTGCTAAGAGAATAGGTCTCAGCTATTCTCTGTCTCTCTCCCTCCCACACACACAGAGGTAGCTGTGTCAGGCAATGGATACATCAATTGCCTTGACTGTAGTAATCGTTTCACATGTATAAACATATCAACACACTGCTTTGTAAACCTTGACTACATGTAATTTTTATTGTCAGTTATACCCCCAATAAAACTTAAAAACAAAAAAACAAACAAAAATTGGAGGGTGAACATAGAAGACAGTGGAGCTGGTGAGGGGGGTAGGCACACTCCTTTACAGAGTACATTTTAATGAGAATGTTTTTATAGACTAAGAGCAAGCACAAGAATACTCATAAAATATAAACTCTATAAAGGCCTCTGTCATTTTCCCTGAACTTTTGTAGCCATTAAACAAAAACTTGTCTTAAAACAACAGAAATGTAGGCCAGGCATGGTGGCTTATGTCTGTAACTCTAGCACTCTGGGAGGCCGAGGCTGGTGGATTATTTGAGCTCATGATTTCGAGACCAGCCTGAGCAAAAGCGAGACCCTGTCTCTACTAAAAATAGAAAAACTGAGGCAAGAGGATTGCTAGAACCTGAGTTGGAGGTTGCTGTGAGCTGTGATGCCACGGCACTCTACCCAGGGTGACAGCTTGAGACTCTGTCAAAAAACAAAAACAAAAATAAACTGGAAATGTACTCTCTCCTAGTTTAGGAGTCCTAAAGTCCACAGTCAAGGTGTCAGCAGGGCTGGTTTCTTCTGGAGGCTGGGAAGAAGTCTCGCAATCCTTAGCACACCTTGATTCGTGGCAAGGTAACTCCAACTTCTGCCCTCTTCTCCACACAGGCTTCTCCCTGAGTGTCCTTCCACATGACCTTCCAATTGGGAAACCAGACATTGAATTTAGGGCCTACTCTAATCCAGTGCAACCCCATTTTAACTGTTACAACTAAGAAAGGCCCCCTTTCTGAATAAGGGCATGTTCTGTGTATTCAAGCCAATACAACCCCTGTCTTTGAAGTTCTCAAATCTCACGAGACAACTTATGAGGTAAATTCTCTAAAGTCATAATTGTTCAGGGATAAATTTTCCTAATTTGCAGTTTGTTCAAAGACACATTACCTCATTACATAATTTTCCCCTGCATTTACAGTAAATTTCAAATAGGTCTTGAAGGATAGCAACGCATTGTCTTTGACTCTCTGACAGGTGGTTAACAAGTGATTGTCACAGAAACTGTTCCCTAACTCAGTGGTCCTCTAACTTTAAAGTGCTTCTCAATCACCTGGAGGTTTGCTAAGATGCAGATTTGCTGGGCCTCACCTCAGAGCTAGACAGCTGTGTATCTAACAAGCCCCTGGTGATGCAGACTTGCCTGCCCCAAGGATCACACTTTGAGAGCCAGGGTCCTAAGTAAGGGTCCCTATTACTTGCAGAAAGGACCCCAGGTGAGGGTCCCTATTACTTGAAGGAAGGAAGATCTTTCCCTCATTATCAAGCTGGCTCTAACATTGTGATTAACAGGAAGAGGTGCAGTAGTGAAGACAGGAGAGGAGGCAGTTGCCACTTCCAGTGACATAATCTGGCCATTATTAACTTCTGACTGATGAGGAAGTCTAAGAATAGAATAAAGGGGAATGACTACACAAACGTTTTCTTAGTTTGGGGTTCTCACAGAATAATAATTCATATTATTATTAAAACAAGGAAACGTTCCTCCTCCCCCCATACTTTCTGAATGTAGTTTAACATCTCTAAATTTTGATGGATTTAAGGCAATTTCAATGGGGAGAAATATATGTGGTGAAATCATAGATATGATTTACTTATTTAGAGGTCACTCTGTGTGTGTGTGTGTGTGTGTGTGTGTGTGTATTCTTTTAAAAGAACCTTTTAAGCAAACTGATAGTTGTCTTTATTTTAGGAAATGGTTGTGAATAAATGAATTTTCTTCAATAGGGAAGCAACAGTTAATAGTTCCAAACTTGTTTTACAGAAAACACCACATAACTAAACCAAAGGCTGTAGTATATGGGGGAAAAGGGAAGTGATTTTAATACTTTTAAACACAAGTAAAAATAATTGGAGCGTGGAAAGAAAATAAAATCATACAATCACTTTAATAGGATTAAAATTAAAAATTCCTATAGTTGGACAGTGCTCATGACAAAGAATTCTCAATTTCTTTCTGCACAAGTTTCAAAATGAATTTATTATTAACTAAAAATCACAATAAAATCAATAAAAGTGTTAACCAAAGAAGACCTGTGCTAGGGTGTTTCGATTAGCATCTATTTATAGCCTTTTTCCCTAATATATGTATATACAGCAAAATTTTATTATTTATCTCTGTTAAGAGGTACAATAAGGAAAAATGGATTTTTCTTGTATAATTGATTAGTAGAGAAGATAAAGAAACTTTGGATTTCAATAGCTCTAAAAGAAAGTCACTACCTTTTGAGACTCAAATATGACTTTGGGAAGGCAGAAAATAGCAAATATATAAGTTAGAAGAGTAACAAGGTTTTTTTTTTTTTTTTTTTTTACCAATACTTCAAAACTCTAAAGTATAATGTTTTACTACAGCATATGCTTTAAAATATACAAAAATAAATCTTGAGAGAGCAGTGGTTTTAGTAGTGAGAACTTGTGTAAAGTTCTTAAGGATCCCCATGATAGTATTTCAAATTTTATCTCAATTTCTTTTCAAGGATGTTAGGAAAATAGAGTATTTTTAGGGAAATATATATCATATTTTAAAGTGATGCTGAAATCTGTTATTGTCATAGTCATGTTTGCTGTAGTACATGTTAATAAAATTGTTGTTACATCCTAAAGAAAGGGTGAAAAATATGTACTTTTCTGTTTCCTGGTAAAATCAGTCTAATCTCTTCACTATCAAATATATCTTATAACTATCCAAGTGTTTTTAGAGATTATAATAACTCAAAAAATAACTCAAAAAACTCAATAAATCAAAATTTAAAATATAGAACTTAATATATTCAATTAAATATTTTAGATTATTTTGATTCATGACAGTTTAATTAAAATTATTCAAATTTTAAATTGCTATGGAGTCTCAATGACTATCATGCAAAAGTAGGATGTATTGTATGTTCCTGGTATTCAGTAAAATCAAGATTCATCATAATGAACATCAAAGTAATTGAGTAAAATATAGCTATAAGGAAAATGAAGATACAGTTCCTAGTGTCAAGAGTTTGTGATCTCTTAAACAAGACATATCTAAAACAAAAATACACACAGCATGTTAAATCTGTAACTTAAGTTCACTGAGTGGTGAGTTACACAGAGTTACACAGAGGTATCTAACACAGAGAGGAAGACTATGGTAGGCTTACAGGGAATCGTCACTTAAAAACTCAGTTCAAAAAGATAAATAGGATTTTTTCAGGTAAAACAGAGCTGGGCAGGAAAGTAAGGCATCCCACATAAAGGGAAAAGTCTATGGAAAGGGGTATGAATAAGAAAGAGCACTGTGAAATTAAAGAATCTCTAGTGGTTGATTAAGGGAAGAATGATTAAAGGGAGAATGGTGACCAAAGACCCCATTCTTGTCAAGGGAAAACACCCCCAAAAGATGGGAAAAACAGAGAAATAAGCTGAGCAATGTGGAATAAAAACAGTATGGCTAGCTTAGTTTTAAACTAGCAGTTAAATTACTTATCTGAGCAGTTTCTGCTTTTATTAGAAGCCTGGCCTATAAGGGATAAAGTTTGCAAACACCCCTGCTGGGTCTGAAGAACAATGGCCACAGCAAGAGCTGTGTGCAAGGCCTGGGAAGGAACATTAACCAGGCCGACCCCGGCCCAGTCAAAAGTTAAAGCAAATACTCACGGTAGGGACTTGTATTATGGCTAGGGCAGAGAAGGGAGTAGCTCATGTTCTGAAATATGGCAAGAGGGCTTGTATCCTAACCACAGAGGAAAATGCCACTGGGTGGAGATAAAGGGAAAATTTCCCTTTTCCACTGACTCTTCAGAGGAGAACTGATGCCATCACATCTGCTCCACAGCGAAACTAGAGAGGTTTAACCTCCCTGCAAGGAATCTGTGTGCATGACC
Source organism: Loris lydekkerianus (assembly GCA_963574355.1). Classification (NCBI taxonomy): domain Eukaryota; kingdom Metazoa; phylum Chordata; class Mammalia; order Primates; family Lorisidae; genus Loris; species Loris lydekkerianus. Next base: position 27,758 of record CAUYPK010077234.1, on the reverse strand, counting down.
ATAGACAGGAGGCTGCCCCCACACAAAGCTCAGGTTCCAGATTTCTCAAGGCTGCTCAGATCCTTAAAGTTAATGATTATAGTTAAAATAAGAACTAACATGCTTACCAAGAAAAACTGGGGATCGTTTTATTCCCTTCCCTAAATGAGAAAATAGCCTCCAAAAAAAGCTGGGTGGAACTCGCAGGGCCACTCACTGGAACCCCACAAACCAGCAGTGGACCCCTATGCTCATTCTTGAAAACTCTGTTCTGTGTGTCCTGCCTCTTTGTCTCTCACTGCTTTTACTTTCATTATTTTTCTTACTCAATTAGTGATGTTTCCACAAGTCCTGAAGGACCCTGCCACCAGGCAGGACCCCAGCAATAAAGGCCTATACAATGACTCATTTCTGATGGAGACCAGTCTACACTGCCAACCCGGTCCAATTAACATGCCCCCCGTTGAGGCATATGTAGAATCCGAAGTGTTCAATTCATATTTCTGATTCATTTAAGTTGCTGAAGAAGTGTCCAGAGACTTGTGGAAATTCTGCTTCTGTTCTGTGAAAAGGGCAAAATTAAGAATTAAGAATGGAGAGGTATTCTCACTTAGATGAATGTTGCCAGACTTTAGGGTTTCTCATACTTACATGATTTTTAAAATTTAAAAATCAACACAGTAACCCACTATTTAGAAAACAACAGTAACAATAACTAACACCTATTTTCACCAATAAGAAATTCAGAGCCACAATCTATCACAGGGATGATACTTATTTTCCTTTTAAAATTATAATAATAATAAAAGAATCTCAGAGGCTGTTGTCTTTTTAGCGGACAGAAGACCAAATATGTATAAAATAGCATAAATTTCCAAAGGCAGCAGAAAGTCCGTATGACATTGTTAGTTCTAGGAAAGCTATCCTCAAAGGTACTTTATCTGCCTTAAACATTAATACACCTGTACCTGTTTTCATTCTCACAGCATGACATCCAAATGGAGAACTGAGAATACCGCCTGTTGCTCACTCAGGTAGCTACCTGCTCATCACAGTAATGAAATAAGAGTACATGAAGAGTACATGCACAATTTCTTTAACACAGCAAGCCAGGAATAAGCATTTAACTCTAATCATAATATTGGTGGAAGTGTGGATAACAGATGACAACAGAAACTCCCACAACATGACAATATTGCACAAATCCTTTGTACACACACACACATACACACAGAGAAACCGTAATATAACTACTCTAATCTTTTTTTTTTTTTTTTTTTTTTTTTTTTTATAGACACAGTCTCACTTTATCGCCCTCAGTAGAGTTCCATGGTGTCACAGCTCACAGCAACCTCCAGCTCTTGGGCTTAGGCGATTCTCTTGTTTCAGCCTCCCAAGTAGCTAGGATTATAGGCGCCCCCCACAACGCCCAGCTATTTACTACTCTAATCTTTGATCAGAATCTAATATTTGATTCATTTAAAATGCTCTTCAAACTTATGGCAGGGCCAGTAGACATCTGACAACTCATTAAAAAGAAGAAAAATTAGCTTAAGCTACCACAGCCAAGATAGAAAGTTGTGAAGGAAGGGGGTTCTTCTGGCACAAAATTTCAATACAAGCTCTTAACTTCAAGAGGGGGTTACAGAGAGTGACGACTATGAAGGCAGGAGAGTCTCATGACATGACAGTTGGCTTTCTGAGTACAAAAAGATATTAATTGTGTAAAGTATAAATCAGAGTTCTTCCTTGGTGAGAAAATTGTGCAAATTAGTATTTTCTTACCACTGATAACATGTAAACATCATCTGTCACATCATCAATACATAAGAGGACAAGCAGAGGTGGGCCAAGCCTGAGGTTTGTCATGTAAATCATGTCACACTCCAGTTTACCTTAATTTATAAATACCTAATGTATCACATTGCAGTGTTATGTATTATCTGTCCTAAGTCTGTGATTGCATTGTGTTAACTGTGGTCATATTTTTTATGACCATAGACTCTCTGGCTATCGCTGAAGCATACGGATACAACTGAGCAATATTAAGAGTGTCTTGATACAAAGTGCAGTGTCCCTGGACAGAAGAGATACTACAATGCTCAAAAAACTCAAGAAAATCATACTTGAGAACTTCCCTTTGATCTTAAAACAGAACTAGAAAGGAACATCAAGGGTTTCAGTCTCAAGGGAATTTTCTGTATAATTGTGAACCTTTTATAGAAAATTCAAATTTTGGTTGATATGTCACCATTTTAAATTAGGGTAAATATATATTTATCATCACTATAATTAACATTGATGATTTATTAAAAAAATGGTTATTTCAAAACAGCTGTCCTTCCTAACACCATTAGAATCTAGTGAGTGAAGTTTTAGGATCTGCCTAAGCAATCATGAGGAAGCAGCTTGCCACAGATGTTTGGCTAGGGGAAGAAAGAGTATGGAGTCCTTAGTGTTGAGAATGAAGCCTGGAGAGTTGCAATGAGTAAAACTTACGAGTCAATAAATGCCCATTTACCAAAGGAGCCTTTAAGATAGCGTCAGCAGCAGTTGGTATTGACTGGGTTATCCACACTTGCAGGTGCAGCCAGGAAAACATGGCATTTAATACCATGATTCCAACAGGTGGCACAGATAGTTCAAGGATAGCCATCTTTATCCAGCAAGATTTCCTACAAAGCGAATGTGGGAAGCACAAGCACAGAATCCTGTCACTGGAAAGGGATGGGTAAGTCCTTGGCAGGATACTGAATCTTGGATAGAGCTTGGTAGGACTAACAGGAAGGGGTGGAGAGAAGGGTGAGTCAGGACAGCTGGTCAGAACAGGGGTTCTGGTTGGCCACAGTTGTGACATGAGAATACCTACAGTCTTGCCGAGCAATAAACCCTGGATCTGGAAGTCCCATTTAATCTTTGGAAGAAAAGAGAAGAACCACTGTGTGATGTGAAACTGGAGGAAAAGGATGTGCTGTGAACCCAGATTTATATTCCTCCTGTGATAGCTACCCCACAGGAAATCATTAGACTTTTTTTTTTTTTTTTTGAGACAGAATCCTGGGTGTCCTGGGTAGAGGGCCACGGCATCCTAGCTCATAGCAACCTCAAACTCTCGGTTTGAGCTCAATCGATCCCCTTGCTTCACCTTCCCAAGTAGCTGGGACTACAAGCATGCACCATAACGCCCGGCTAATTTTTCTATTTTTGTTCAGGCTGGTCTCCAACTCCTGAGTACAAGGAGTTGTCCAGCCCACCTCCGTCTCCCAGAGTGCTAGAATTACAGGCATGAACCGCCACACCCAGCCCATTAGACATTTTTAAATATACCAGTTATATTTTTGTTATATATTTTTTAGAATGTAATGAACTCAACCAGGTACCACAGTAGCTAACAACTTCAGTTGATTAGTTGATTTTTAAGTATAGAACATATAACTTAAAAATATATCTAACAATTTGTGGGGGCCCAGTTCACCACAACCTTTGCCAGGATCTGCATTGAGGGTAATCTGAGAAAAGACAGATTCACTTATCTCAGGTGAAATAACTGATTGGAGCCTGTGAGAGGCGTACACCAGCATTAGTAGCATCTAGTAAGTGCAGCCCAGTCCATCAGTCCATTCTCCCAATGGTCTTTTTTTTTTTTTTTTTTTTTTGAGACAGAGTCTCACTATGTCGCCCTGGGTAGAGTGCCGTGATGTTACAGCTCACAGCAACCTCCAACTCTTGGGCTTAAGTAATTCTCTTGCCTCAGCCTCCCAAGTAGCTGGGACTACAGGCACCTGCCACCATGCCTGGCTGTTTTTGTTGTTGTAGTAGTTGTCATTGTTTGGCAGGCCCAGGCTTGGTTTGAACCCTCCAGCTCTGGTATACCTGGCTGGTGCTCTAGCTCCTAAGCTACAGACACTAGGCCCCAGTGGTCTCATTATTCAGTCAGAAACTACAAATCATGTTGACAACGTAAAACATGAAGTTAATTTTAGTAATAAAACATTGAAATGGTTGGTACTGTGCTTTACTCCACTCTCCTTATTAAAGCAATCTGTGTAACAAAACATCAAATACACAAGTTTGAGTATTGGAGCTTCCTGCTACCTTCAACCCAGCCTTCTGCCCAACTCCAGCCTTCCATAAAGTATATTTAATTATATAAAGTTTTTAATATATTTTTATTATAAATGGCAATAGGGAGAGTTTAGTGAAATCTGTTCAATTCAGTGTCTGCTTTGTTCTTTTTTATAGTGAGATAGAAAGATAAGATGATTCTCACAGCAGGTTGTAGAGAAGGTTAATAATTCATCGGGTCAATTTCTTCGGTGTCAATTCTCTCTGAGCATGACACCAGATCCCTGGTGCGCATGCTTTCTCGAAGCATAGTGTGCTGTGCATTTAGTCAGAGATCATTAATTAAAGATCCATGGGGTGCTCAGCTCTGTAGTACATACTGTGAAAAGAATTTTTAAAATACAACTTTCCTGGCAATGTGTACAAGAACATAAGAAATGGCTAAATGTTATCCAGAATGAATGTACTGACCTCCAATAGGAAAAACCCGAGTCTCCCTCCTCCTAACAGTGGAAACATGTTTTCTCATGTTGTCAAGCTCCCTTGTCCATCCTCTCTGTAACCAAGGCATGAATTTCACTTTACCCAAAAGGAAAACTTAGGTTCATTCTGCTAATGAATTAGCATCAGTGATGCACGCTAATTTACATGAAGATCTGCTTTATAAACTGAGCCCAATTAGTTCAATATGAACTATGTGCACTCTGAACCATGCATGGTTCATCCTATCCAACATTTTGCTTCAGCAATACCATAAGTGGTATCCTGAAACACCCTGTTTGAGTAAATAGGGGAATAGCTACCATTTTTTATAATCTAGGATAATATGAGCAAGTCCATATTCACCCATGTCATAGTCTGCTAGACAGGGATTACCCCTACTCAGCATAAGATTTCAATGCATATTACCAGTCAGCTTTTATTGGTTTGAGCCACTGAATTATTCATGCCCCTATAATCAACAATGGGAAAGAAACTCAAAGATTAATTTAGATCACCAAAAGGATCCAGGATCAAGAATGACTTCCTGCTGGTAAACACACCAGTGACCAATTAGTCACATAACATTTAATTTTTTAAGATGGCTCAAAACCCAAGACATAACCAACATTTCCAACATTATCTTACAGACACACACTAAGTCATCAACCAAACCTTTAATGAAAATTAAAGTGACATTTCACTCATTGTCAATAAACTGTGTATTATTTGAGTAAGGAATATGGTATGTGGGGGGTGTGGGGGGAGGGCGGCTATCCAGTAATTACTTGCCCTTATTTTGTTGTATTTTTCATATGGTTGTAAATTTTTGTTATTATATTATCCAAAATTATATGTAGAGAGGGAATAATTGTATATTCCCTTTCTAGAATTGTAAATTCATACTGGATAACATTTAGCCACGAGTATAAGTTACCGTATACTTGTGGTTTATAGCAAATACCCATATAGACAATTTTCATGAGAACTGGGTTTTTATAGTAATTTTTGAAAGAAATTGCTTTTTGCTTTTAGTGAATTTGATCACTATTCTCTCTTGTTCAAAAACAAATAAAAAATATATATTTCAAAAGCATAGAGAACTATTTTGTTTTATAATGATAATTTTTAAACTACTAAATTTCTAATTCTTTATGCCAGGGAGTCTGAGTTAACCTATTACCCCTATCCCCAGACTCACCCCCACCTCCATAAAAAAGAGAGCTATCAGCAAAAATTGATATTGCTATGGATTTAGCTCTGAAGTGCAACCAGCCAAGGAATTATTCTATTGTATATGTCACTGTAAGATGTCCATTGGGAAATATTACAAGGAGAATATTGTTCTGTACTCTGACCTGTATACATAACGCCTAACTCAATGAAAATCACAAGCTGCCTTTATTCCAGACAAGTTTATGAAAGATGTCCATTATTATTTTTAAACTACATTGGGTTCTTAGAAATGTACCTTGAATGAGCTATTTTCTATTTTTCTTTGTAAGAAAACAAAACATTCCTGTTTACATAAACTGTGTCATTGAGGACAAATTCAACATTTGGAAATCACTTGTAAAAAGACATAGAACTGAACTTAAATGACAAAAGTTGGAATCAATGCTTCAAAAAACTATGGGATATTATTATGCTTTGCCTTCATGAGTATAAATTTTAATATCCCAGGTGCAATCTGTGTCTGAATGTATCAGCTAAATTTTAATCACAGCAACCAAACTAAATATTAACCCAGTCAGACTCTTTCGTGGATGTTTTCAAGATAAATCTAGAAGGAATGAGATTAAGTAAAGATTAATGGAAGATTGCAATAGTCACATAAACATAGCTAAGTTTTAATGACTGAAGAGTGAAAAGTTTTGGAAGTTGGGGAAATCTTTTACCTTCTGTTTCTTGATGATTTATTCTTGGTTTGCAGTTTAGTTATTGGAGACTGATTTTTCCTCTTTTAAAGAACCACTTCCTCCTTATACATGTTGCCTTATATGTATTTCTATGCAATAAATTTAGTGATTGCACATTTAACTGAAAAACAGATAGCTTACCTTGCCTCAAAAGACAGGGCTGTCCCCTCTGCACCTGTCACCTTGTCTGAAGGGGGTCCCTGTACTTTGTTTATTTGTGCAAGTGTTAGAGGTGTTTGTCAGGCAGGGAACCAGAGCTGGAGGGTAAAGCATCCCTACAAAGTCCAAAGACAGAGGCTCTAACTCTTTTGGGCTAAATTTTTTTCACTTTTTTCTTTTTTCTTTTTTTTTTTTTTTTACTAGAAACAAACTAACTTAAAAAGGATCTGATGTTAATTAATATTACATAGAATACCTTATAATTGAAGCATTTCTTACAGAATTTAAAGAATATTAAAAGGAAGATATCAAATTATTAAAATACAAAACTAAGTGTTTGGATTTAAAGGAATTTTAAAAAATATTCATCATTTAATAATCTGTACACAGGCCCTCCCGGACACCAAGGTTCTTAGCAGGCTTCGGTTTACCTCCTAAGTGCCTCAAGCTAGGAGCCCCAACTACTAAATGTCTATCTCTGTCTGTTTGTTATTTCAGGGCGTTAGCTGACCCCTGAACAAAAATACTTTAACACCTTAACAGAGGTGTATTAATAGGGGAAACTGCATAATGGCATTATCAATGGCTCTTTGTTCTTCTTAATGCCTGGCCAATCAACAACGTTTTGCCTTGGAGAAAAAAATGCCACTGGCTGGATAAAAAGAAGCAAGATTGAAAGTGTTCTGGCCCACAGAGATTTTAATGCAGAAACCCCAGATTCAATTATCCCTAGAATGAGTGTGATGATAATGCTAAGGGTAATTCTTCAGCATCTTATCACACCAAGGTGTTTCTTCGCCTTTGTGAGTGGTACCATCTTCCAACAAATTCCACTCTAGCCATGAACAAATGTTACTAGACCTCCCTTTCTCCACTCACTCCTGGCAGAGTTACCAGAAGTGCTAATATCTAACGGGCTTCCTGGCCCTTTGATCTGTTCACACTAGAGTCATAGCGATCTCTCAAGAACATAAATCTTAGAATGATACATTTCAAAACTATTCAGAATAGAGTATAAATGTCTTACCACAACAAATAAGTAAGCGAGGAGATGGTTATGTTAACGAGTTAGATGTAAGCATTCCACATTATGTACCAAATCAACACACTGCACCCCATAAATGCATTAATGTACAGTAATGATTTAATAAAGGAAAAAAAAGAATGTAAATATTCCACCAGTATTTTGTTTTAAATCCAACCATACAGGGATCCCCAATAGTTTACAGGATAACATCAAAAAGCTTCAGTGTAGTTCACCAAGCCCCTGATTCTCTTCTAAATCTCTCCCTTTCCAACTCCCTCTCTAACCAGTTTTTGTAAGAGTGTCTGGATCACCCCTGCTGCCTGTGTTGCTTTGCCCTTTAGTTACATTCTACTTGTAATTCAGGGCAGACTCAGTCAGTACAAAAGGCTTTTGTTTTAGCTCTCCTATCTTATTTCACAATTACAGGCTTTAATTGTAATTTATTTCCGTGCATTTTGTTGATTTTTTTTTTCCTTTACTTCCTTGAGCATTATTTTAGAGCCAGAGTAGATAAGATCCTTTATTATCTGTAGCAACTACTCTTTTGTTACTAATGATCATAACTGTGGTATTTTGAAAGTTAGTCTTTAAAAAGATCCTCCCAAAGGGTAACTTTGCAATTGTCCTGGTCATTTGTGTGTTTGGCAGATGAATCAAAATTTCAAGTAAAAAGAATGAACTGTCTTGATGAATTCTGGCCATTAAAGAGTTAGAGTAAATAACTTACCTGATTTCAAATGTCATCTTTTGTGACTCATCAGGCTCTCTGCCTTAAAATCCCAAGTGTTTGCTCCCTGAGGATATAGACAGACAACCTTGGAAACCTAATAGTGATACTTTATCCTAGGGTACAACCTCAGTTGATTAGGCTAATTGCCTAAAATTCTGAAAAATAAATTTACTCTCTTCATTGTTACGGTGATTAACAGCTAACTTCATACAACTAGGAAGTTGTATGAGAAGGCAGAGTGAAGGTGGGATTTTCTCAGCAACTCTCAGTCCTTTCTACTGTTTTCCAAGTGATTAGTGGCAAAGAGCGGTGCTGTGCCCATTAAAAGGTGTGTGGGTTTGGTTCATTGCTTTGTTGGTCCAAACTGGATCCTTGTTTCTCACCCTAAGCAAGTAACAATAAACGCCAGATTATCAGAAAAGAGTCTACGTCAGGGTGGTGAGCAGGTGGATGGATACCTTTGCAAATGCATTTTCCTTAATTATCTAGTTAGAGTTTCAGGTGCTTTATTAAGTCTCGGAATTGTCATTTGGGGTTTGAGTATGTTTGAATACATAATCCAAGTTAACTGCATTGTTAAAAGAATAAGAAATTTAGCTAGTTTTGTTCTAGTCGTGTTTACTTAATATGAATTAAAATATCAAGTAATTTCAACTCTTCATGTTCATTGTATTGTTATTCAGAAATCTTTACCTTTTTTTCATTACTTTCAAGATGCAGTAGAGCCAATATACCCTAGATATTTTATCTCCAATTAAAAATACAAACAATGCCTTACAGGAAAATATTTCCTTTCTTTTTTTTACTATATTTTATTTAGTATTCATTTCTTTGGGTCAGTTAATTTTATAGTTTTCATTGATGACTTTGCTTGGCATTCTGTACTTGTTTTTTTTTTGTTTTTTTTTTGCAGTTTTAGGCCGGGGCTGGGTTTGAACCCACCACCTCCGGCATATGGGGCTGGCGCCCTACTCCTTTGAGCCACAGGTGCTGCCCTACATTCTGTGTTCTTTAGAATGGGCCAATAGAGCCCATTCTTGGGTACTTCTTTAGGTCTCAAATTAACTCAAATTCCTTTTAATTTAGACTGCATTGGATCTTTTATTCACTTTGATATGAAATATAAGGCCACCTGGTGATCCTGGGCTATTGTTATTTTTATCATCGCTGTGGCTAGACTGGACCCCATTCATGCTCTCTTCATAGCTCTGTCCTGTCAACCTTGAAAACAAAAGATTTTTGTTTTAGTTCTTCTATCTTACATCACAGAGATTGATAATTCCTCACTCAAACTTGTACAGTTTGTGAGGGATTCCTATGAGAGCCCAACCCTCCACCTGGCCGTGTAGGCAAAGAACAAGTCAAGCGGCTCTTCCTCCAAACTGCCCCCCACAGGTGACCACCTCTCCAGCCCTGTCCACAGTGATCATTTGCATCAAGTCCAGTCTCTCTCTCACCTGAACTATTGCAGCATCTTCTGCCTCAGTCTCACATTCAACTAACCTACTCTCCATAGTGTGACCACAATGCCTTTTGTTCTCACTTTTTATTTAGAGCCATTTGGGGGGCAGGGAGTCTGTGCTTCTTGGTATTTCCAGGGTGTTTGGCTTCTCCAGCATCCAAACACCCTGCTGCGGTGTTCCTCAGGGGCTGAGGTGCCTAGCAGTCTACCCTCAGAGCTCCAGCTTTCTGAGTATTCATGTATTTGTTTTATATATAACATCTGGGGTTTTAGCTGAATTTAGCAAGAGGAATAGGAAAAAGTGTATCTTCTACATCTGGTCTGGATCTGAAAGTACAGAATACCATTTGAAAATATGTATCACAAGAGTCACTGTCCCAAGTTCAGAACAGTTCAATGTTTTGCTTTTAGTGCCCAGCAACGATATTCCTCAGTGACCCACAGAACCCAAGTGATGTGGTCTTGGCCTGTCCCTCCAACCCGTGTCTTGTGGCAGTGGCTTTCATTCCATTCAGCTGATCCTTTATTTTCTTGAATATGCAGAGGCTCTTGCCTCTCAGAATCTTTCCCCATGTTGCTCTCTTTGCCTCTCTGCCTCAGTCTTTTGCCATCAATGCGCCTGACAGCTTGGGTCCTTCTCAGCTGTTTGCTCCAAAGCCACCTCGTTTATGATGTCTTTCCTCAGTTACCCTATCTAATATCATTCTTTTACTTTCCTGTGTTTCCTACTTATGTTAATTCAGGAATTAATATAAATCAGACTTTGCAGTCATTACTTTTCAGAGTCAGTTTATATGAACAGGTTTCAAACATAGTGTTTTAACATTTTTATCTTTTGAAAGGTGCATTTAATGGACACCTCATTGGGTAATGTTAGTGCATTAGAATCAGCCATTTCATAAACAAACATCAACGCCTCTAAGTTATAATAGGTCACTATGTCATCATAGGTATGTTGCCAATTTTAGTTTGCTTATTTCTGATTAGTGGATGAATTCAAACCAATATTTACTACATGCCTATTATGTATCAGACACTATTCTAGTTGCCAGATATAAAGCCATGAACAAAATTAAGTTCCTTCTTTTGTAGAACTTACATGGAATTAGAGAGAGGAAAACAATAAACAAACATCAAATAAATGCACAATGTATTGTGTGATGACTATAAAAAGCAAAACAAAGTAAGAGAAGAGAAAGTGACCAGAGAAGGCCGGGAGTGGGAAAAAGAAGTATTTTTACATAGAGTGGTGAGGAAAGGTCTCTTTGTCATAAAGTGATATTTGAGGAGGGACCTAAATGAAATTGAAGGCCGAGCCAGGCAGCTATCAAGGAAAACAAAGGGAAGAGTAAGGCCAAATGTCTTGAGACTGAAATGTGTGTGCCATTATTGAGGAAAAATAAAGGGCTTAGGGAGGAAGGAGACAGAATTAGGCCATGAGGTTGCTTAGGGGTAAGGGCTGGGGCTGCCTCCATTAAGACAACTGATGAAGGTCACGGACAGACTTTGACCACAGAAAACTCCACGTACTTGTTGCACGTGGCCACCTTTCACCCCTTGGAACATGGCAACAGTATCACCAATGGAAGGAAGCTATATGGTGAAATTTAATTCAAATAATTATTTGATAGCTTTAAGTTCTAGTAAGAAGAATACATACATAATACCTATAAAGCCTGATTTCTCTAGTTGAGTCTAGGAAGTCAGAGAGAGAAAGTACAGACAATTAGGGCTTATTATAAAAAAGTAATTAGAAATAGTTTTAAAAGGAAATGAATTAATTGTTTCAAAGTTATTTAAAATTCCAAACGCATAGTCATTTAATTGCTTCCTTATATTGCAGTGTCACCAGGGTAAGCAACTGAACCAAAAGTTCTGTGGATAAGTGGAAAAAAATGAATAAAAAATCAAAGTATTCAAAAAATACCAAATAGACATTTAAATATGTGCAACCTTTTATTTCTTAATTAAAATATGAATACTGCAGTTAGTGCATATGTATGTGCACAGTTACAGTCTCATTTTGTAGATACTGGATAAGAACTAAATGTCATCTCTAATATTACAAAAAGAACAAGTTGCCCTTCTGAAATTCAAAAGGAAAGAAGTGCCTGGTTTCCTCTTTGGTATAATTATCAATTTCATTCATCCATCTGGGCTCACAGAATGAAAATGTTTAAATCTGACATGGACTATGTTTGATTGAAACAGAAAATAAAGGTTGTCTTCATTTATTCTTGTCATAAATCATCCTAAAATCAGAGCCACTTTCTAGTGGCCTTTAGTCAACATGGACTAACCACTTCTTTTTCTCTTTCTCTTTTGCCAATCATATCTTCCTCGCTAAAGTAGGATTAAGATAACCATCTCCTCTGTCATTCCGTACTACAAAATATGTACATAAAAAATAAAACTATATAGTACTTGAAAAATGTTACTTCCTATTTTATAATTTGCCAGGGTCCTACCCTGGGTAGGGTCCATTAAGACCTGTGGAACTGGCAGCTATGGACTGAAGAAAAATAAAGTTAAAAGTGGCAAGAAATAAAAAGCCAGGACACACGGAATAGAGTGTTCAAAGGTGGGACACAGGAGACCACCACTAGCTTGTGAGGGTTCCACGAGTGGCCCTGAGTCTTTGTTCCACCCAGCTTTTATTAAAGGCTATTTTCTCATTTAGCCGAGAGGTTAAGCTGAGGAAGGCAGTAGAAAAGTCAGCAGTTTCTCTGAGTAAGCATGTTAGTTCTTATTCTATCTATAATCATTGACTTTAAGGGTCTGGGCAGCTTTGAGAAATCCGGAACCTGAGCCTTGTCAGGGGACGGCCTCCTGTTTGTGGTCCCACATACAGATCCGTTTGGGGAGGTTAGACCCCTCTAGTTTCTCTGTGGAGTAGACGCAGTGGCATCAGTTCTCCTGTGAAGAACTGGTGGAAAAGAAGAATTGTCTTTAATCTCCACCGGGAACGTCTTCCTCTGTGGTTAGGGGACAAGCTCTCCTGCCCATATCTCAGGGCTCCAGCTGTTCGCTTGATCTCTGCCCTGGCCATTATACAAATCTCCACAGTGGGTATTTGCTTTGATTGTGAACTGGGCAAGGGACAGCCTGGTTAATGCTCCTTCCCAAGCATTGCGTGCAGCTTTTGCTATGGCCATTGTTCTTCAGAGTGTTCACAGACCTGGCAGAGGTGTTTGTAAGCTGTGTCCCTTACAGGCCAGGCTTCTAGTAAAGGCAGAAACTGCTTAAACAAGTAATTTAACTGCTAGTTGAAAAGTACACCAGTTAAGCTGTTTTACTCTGCCTTGCTCAGCTTATTTCTCAGTTTTTCCCCTTTTCTGGGCGTGTTTTCCCTTGACAAGAATGAGGTCCTTGGTCCCCATTCTTTCTGCATTCTCCCAAAGGCCAAGTGATTTTTTCTCACTTTTCACTCACATCCATGCTTTGTAAGGCAATTCTTTTTTTTTTTTTTTTTAATTTAATTTTTTTTATTATAGATAATAATACCTTACACCATAGATGTGTGTAAGGCAATTATTGACTCTGTTTTACTTAAATATTGCCTGTGGTCACTTTCCATCCAATGATTTGCCTTTAAAAAATGTATCTACCAATATTTGAATATATGCGTTTGTGTGTTTTGGCTACTTGTTTGATGTGATCCTCTCCATTAGAATAAGTTGTTAGTATGGTCGTTACTCATAATACAGCTGGTGAATGAATAAATAAATAAATAACCCTAAATACTTTCCAAAGCCTATATTTTAAATGTTGACATCATTATATCCTATGAAATTTTGCTAATTAATATAGTGAAAGTAGTATAATAAATTATTCTTTATGGGATTTAAATTTTAATGACGTGCTAAAAAGTCAAGAAACCAAAGAGCTTAATGAAAAATAAAAGTGATGTTTACCACATTGGTGTCATTACTCAACCTGCAAACTGGTGTTGCTTTTGTCATATGTGTAATTTTGTTTTACAACTGAACTTTTTATGGAGGTATTTTATGGTGTTTTGACACCAAAAAAGGATTAACATTTTAAAATGCCTTTCTAGTCCCATTTGGTGCTCAACCCTCAAGAACATTCTGTCTGAATGCATAATCTACTTTTCACAACTCACAAAAATGTTAATTTCATTGAATCCAGCAAGGAGTTTTAAGTTGGCTTAGCAGGTCCTCGGGTCAGTTGTAAATGCAGAAGAGCTTCTGTGCAAGATGAGGATTCTTATTTCAAGGAGAAATGTGGCTAAATTCCTTAATGTGTTAAATGTGTTCAATGAACACAACACAATCTCAAACTTTTGGTTATCTAGCACATCTGAAGACTGGTGTAGAGAAGGAATATTTACAGAGCATAGTTTTAAGGATAGAAGGCCTATTATTTCTTCTGGATTGTTTATGTTTTGCCTGAACAATATGGATTTATAGATTTTCCCCAGATGACACTAGACTATCATAAAAGTTATTCTTAGGCTATATATACTTGGCTTCCCCAAGGTCCTCTTCTATTTAGTTGTATGCTTAGGTGCTACAACCTTAAATACTGTTGAAAGATGATGCTTGGTATTGTTTTATAGACTCTGACAATGCATATGTTGCAGGGATAAGGTCACTGTTCATCCAATGTATGAGTGCCCATTATATAAAGTCTTCAGTAAAATTGTTTCATGGTAAACTTTTCTTCCTATACAGAATCAGTTTATTTTCTATGCTTCATACAATGAAATTCATATAAATTATAATGTTTTTTTGTTTTTTTTTTTACTGTAGCCAACAATAATTAGAAAAGAATGTTAATGTGGCTTGAGTGTCTATGTTCTAAGTGGTCCTAAAAGCATACATGTAGCATCATCAATTAATTTTACCAGGCAAAAGAATAATTTATATAGAAAAAAAATATATTTTAGGCTAATGTGAGGGCACAAACAATTAGGTAACAAGGTTTTCATTTGTTAGGTAGAGTCCCTCTGGCAGTTGTGTCACACACCCGAGAGGTGAGCCATAAGCCCTTACATTGTGCCCAGTAAGTGGGAGCACACACATCCCCCCGCTTTCCTTCTCCTCTAACCCAGAAAAAAAAAATACATTTTTGAAGAGGATACAAAGTAGATGAGATATTTTTGAGGTTTTATATAACTTAAAAATATAAAGACAATACAGTCCAAATCCACAGAATTCCTAAATCTGTTTAGTCAACCCAGCCCAGGCCAGCTAAACAATGACAACTGCAACAAAAAAAATAGCCAGATGTTGTGGAGGGAGCCTATAGTCCCAGATACTTGGGAGGCGAAGGCAAGAGAATTGCTTAAGCCCAAGAGTTTGATGTTGCACTCTGCTAAGGGCGACATAGTGATGCTCTGTCTCAAAAATATAAATAAATAAATAAATAAATAAATGCCTTGCCCTAAAAGAAAAAGATACATGCATATAGACAATGACATAATTAATGCCAGGAACTAGCAAATCAAGATCAGGGCAGCAAACACTGTGACTGCTTCCACAGGCCAAAAGCAATAGTAGCCATGTTAACAGAAATGCAATCCCAGCTTTAATGACAGTCGTAATCACACTAAACTGAGCTGCCTGGAACCTCTGCTTCATGGCCTTTCATTAGATTATTCAAAAAAACTTATAAATGTAGACTTTCTCCAATTTCTCTAAATTAACAAGTCAGTCAAACGCCATTGCCTTTATAGTTCATGAAATTTCCAGTGGACTTCCCGTTGTTCTTTTTTTTTTTTTTTTCAGATAAACTTCAAGAAACGAGAATCAAATTAAGAATATAAACTTGGAATTTATTTATTTATTTATTTTATTATTTTTTTTTTTTGCAGTTTTTGGCTGGGGCTGGGTTTGAACTGGCCACCTCCAGCATATGGGGCCAGCACCCTACTCCTCTGAGCCACAGGCGCCACCCTAAACTTAGAATTTAAAACGTAAATTTGTTTTCATAAGCAACAGATTTCCATGGGGGGAAAACATTTAATGATTCACAGACCTGGAGCTCTCTTCATTCTTAGAAATTGCTAGCCCCAGGAACTAGAATTGCAAATGGGCATGACCTGTATATTTCCTATGGGATAGGAGGCCATTCTCTTCAGCAGAAGTTCCAGAAGAGCCGTCAATGTTGACGAGAATTTGAACTCAACTCGGCAAAAAAGGAGTGTATTCTGAAGAGAAACATGTCACAAAGCTGTGATGTCCCAAACACATTAGTAAGCTGTGATGCTTACTTGGGGTCAGACCAGGCCTTCATCAAGTAACTGGAACTTTCTTGAAGCCACAACCTCAAAGTTAGTAGGAAGACAAATGGGAGGAAAAGACTGTAGAACCAGTATTTGGGATTATCATTGAACATTTAATGCTTGCGATATCTTTTTTCTCACAACTTTGGAAACTTTCTCTGTTCATTTTCAAGCCCTATTGTTAGCTGGATTCTAAAGAGTTTGTTCTTGCCAAAATCAGCTTTGTTTTGTTTTGTTTACGTTAAGTTTTTAATGTTGTCTCCTGACCCTTAATGCTCAGGTTCTCATGAATATTAGTCAACCAATGTTACCTTTTGGTGGAAGAAGAAGATGACTGCTCAGCATCTAAACAAGATGGTGGCCTCATGAACCACTGTTGATTTACCCCCAAGTAGTTAAGCTAAAGTCTTGTGGCTTTATGTTTGATGGTAATAGCTAATCATATATGAGTCTCCATCCCACTTCTTGCTCAGTCATAGACACAGACTTGAAGTGGTACTTTAAATGTCCAAATACTTAAATGTGGTAAACTGGAGGTAACTGTTTCTAGGTAGTTGAAATTTTAAAAGTCGAGATTAGCCACACAACTGTTCTGTACATATTTTCTCATGCACTTTTCTGTGTGCAAATAAAGCTATAAACTTACTCATTTTAACAAACTGGAATTATAGGAAAAAATGTAACTCTGTCTTCCTTGGACAAATCACCTTCGTGATCATTGCCAGTTTAAAAAAAAAAAAAAAGAAATCCTAGAAGTGAAATTTCACCAATACTACAAACCTTTCCTCTAAAAATGTTTCCCCAATTGTGCACATTATAGATCTTTTAAAATATTTTGGCAATCTGATTTGCGAAAAGTGGTAGCCCATTGTTTTAAACTACACCACTACTGACATTTAGCATAATTTCATTTCTTTTTTGGCCATTTGTATTACATTTTTATAAAAGTCTCTTTTGTTATATTGACTTAGTTTTCTCTCCATGTGGTATTTGTTAAAACTGTGTCTCTGTGTTGAGAAAATCTAAATTTCAACATAAGGAAATTGCTCAGTCTTTTCTGATGGGTTCTGGGTTTAAAGACTTATCTTAGGAAGGTCTTTTCTATCCCAGGACTTTAATCCTATAATTATGTATAGATTTAAGTATATGGAATTTATTTTGGTGTGAGATAAATATTGGCTGTCCAAATAATACCAAGGAACAATACCAAGGGATATTTACCATTTACCAGGAATAGGGCTAAGTTTTAAAATGAATCACCAAATTTGCTCCTCCCAACAGTCATATAGATACTTTTATTTTTTACTATTTGGCTATGAGGAAATTGAAAGATACCGTTGTTAGGTTGTTAACTTGCTCAGGGTCATAAAAGTCAGTAAGAAAAGTGGTTTGAAACCAAGCAGGGTGACTGCATAGAGACTCTGCTGGTCAGTATCTACTTCACTGTGGATACTTAACGGCTCTATGGAAAAGTTGCTCTGAGTATTTTAGTAGGATGAAGGATCAATTTCCACTTTAAAGAAATCTTCTGTGATTGTACTATCTTTGCTTTAATCCCACAGCAATTTGAAGAGATGAAATCTGGGATCCAGCATGTAGATAAAATAGTGGTTGCCTAAGCTGAACGGGCATCACAGTCCACCGAAGAGTTAATTAAAATGTTGGTCACTGGGCTTCAACCCCATAACATCTGTTTCGGTAGGCCTGGAGTCGGACCTGAGAATTTTCCCCCCAAATTTGATATTTGAGATTGCTGAAAGTGCTGTCTTTATTTTAGTACTTGCCTTGCATATTTTTGTCCTTTTGTTTTCAACTTTTATTTGCCATTTTGCTGAGCATAGCTCCTATTAAGCAGCATAGAGCTACTTACCCAGACAGAAAAATTCAGATTATTTCTTTTATGTATTCAGGCGTGTTGTGATGGCTGACAATTTGCATTTATTCCTCACATTTATTTTTTATATTTATAACACTTTCTTGTTTTTTTCTTTGTGCTTCTTTCCTATCATTTTAAAAACTGACCAATTTATCTTTATACTATTTTTTATCACTAATGATTCAAAAGTTATGAATACTTATTTATAATCTTCTAATCAATGTTCATAAATATGCAACATACTTCTTTGAGTTTATAAATCTTCATCAAGTTCGAGAGCTGATCTGCATTCCTCTCTTCTCTGTAAAAGCTTAACCACGTTTTTCCTTCATCTCCCCATGCCATCCCCTTTACTGGATCCCAACTATGTGCTGAAGTCACAGGGGCATTATACATCCAGGACTTCGTCATTTTACTGCAGACCTATCCTCCCTCTGTTGTACTGTTGCCAGCCTTTCTTGTGTTATAGCATTTATTACATTTGAGGTGCCCAAGATTTCAGAATTGAAAACAATTTAAGTAAATTTCTGAGAATTATGACTTGCTTTGTGGGGTATACAATATGCTTGTCAGTTTTTTGCTTTTAAAAAACACGGTATATTTTTCAAGTCATCATTTGCATTATATTCTATATATTTGAGAATTTTCTTAAACTTATTTTTTTCAAAAACTGCTTTTGAGTGTGTATGTAATAATGTTCATGTTATTTTCAATGTTACAAATTTTCTCTCTGTAGGCTGTTTTGCTTTCTATGTCGCCAACAAAGAACAAGATAGTTGATAGAAAATTATGAATAGATTGCATTGCCTTAAGAATACACCAGCTATTCATATTTTGAGTTAGCAGTAATTTTAGTGTGATGTAAAAATTTGTCTAAGCCCTTTACCTAGAAAATAAAACTAGCACTTCGAAAATTCAAAAGGACCCAGTTTTGCCATAATAGTGATATTAGATTTAGTCAGGTGTAGCTGGTAATAGCAAGTTGTTCAGATATAGACCAGAGTTTGATTTCAAGAGAGCAATGGAGAGAATGTCTTTCTTTTATTGTCCCTCCATTTTTGTTTTTGGTTTTCCACTGTCACACTGCTATGGCAAAAGCAGCTGGCTGACTTCTCTTATCTCTGTGACCGAAACGTAACAAAGGCACCTGCATCCTCCTTCGTCCTTCCCCTTCCCATATTATTTGCTATTCAACAAAAGAGAACATTTTGGCTCGGATGTATTTGATCACTTTTCCATACAAATATTATTGTTCTAGCAAAGAGAAGAGGGTAATTTGGTATATGGGTTTTTATTTATTTTATTTAGAAAATGGATACTAAATATTTCTTATATGCATTTGAAAAAAAAGTTAGCAATAGCCACACTTTATTATGCTAGAAAACTGAATTGTTCCCTAGACAAAAGAATATATACAGAGGATGAGTTTGAAGTAAAATAAAAACAAATATTATGAGAGGAAAAATGACCAATAAAGAAATGAAGTACAGATATATTAAGCTATTTTTTTTTTTTTTAACTTTTTGTAGAGGTGGGGTCTTGCTACTTTGGTAGGTGGCTGATCTTGAACTCTCAGCTTCAAGTGTTCCTCCTACCTTGGGCACTGGGATTACAGGCATGCACCACTGTGCCCAGGCCCCTTTGATTTTACAATTTTAATAAAATTGTTTTAGTATTTATATTTAGCATTTTAGTACATACTAATGTAACTCAAAAACTTTTGTTGATGTCAATATTTTTGTCTCAAATAGGAACATATATAAGGGATAAAAGATCTGTTCTACCACTTCCCTACTTTTTTAATCATCAAATATTTTTAATCTTCTAATATTTAAGACTTTGAGGGCTCAACAGCTTAAAAGTTAGACCAAATTCCTATCTGCTTAGATGGTTCAAAGCAAACTAATGCCAAATTCAAGTAAAATAAATCATTCAGCTCAGTTATCATGAAAAGTACTTTAAACCAAATAAAACTTTTACTCTAATCTAAAAGAAAAAAATAGTGAATAAAAGCTCCCTTCACTGTGGGGTAAGCCAAGGTCAGAGATGCTTAATACACTTGGCTCATCTCTTCCCAGGAAAAGAAGCCCCAAGTCTTGCAAGATTTTTAAATCTCCCTTGGGACATTCATATAAATGAAATACCTGTTTACCATTTTCTGAGCCTATAACCTAAAAAAAAAAAAAAAAAAAGTAAAGTAGTTCTTCCCCCCCAAATTTCAATACACACCCAAATTGACAGAAATATAGTTCACTGGATTTGAGGAAAGATTAAGTTTTGGGGAAAGTTACCAAGTCTTGTACATCATTCTGGAAGATCACACCGACAGCCATGCACTGGTGCGATTTGAGTCATTGACCTAACATGTCCGTGTTAACACAGGCACTTCACAATCTGTACTCACGGCTGTCATGGCCATGGTTCAAGAACCTTAATATTTTAGTTTTTATGTAGTGAGGTCTGAGCTCTTTCATGTTTTTTATTCTAAATTATTACCTATATACTCAAGTATAAGCCGAGTTTTTTCCGGCACAAAATTTGTGCCGAAAAACCCGAACTCGGCTTATACTCGGGTCATACAGGTTATTTGATTCGGTGCGCGTGCACCTAATCAAATGCACCTAGTCTCCAGTCGTTTTCTGCCGTCTGCTTGGACATACAGATGATGAGGAGGAGGAATCCAGTTTTGAAGGATTTTAACCTTTGTGATTTAGCTTGATTACCTGTTAAGCTATGGTTTTCTGCACTTTATTTAAAGTTTTAAAGTTGTTGTTGCTAGTTTACAGTTTTTCATTTTCATTTTTTTGCTTAAAAACTTTATTTTTTTAATTTTAATTTTAATTTTTTATTTATTTTTTTATTATAGATAAAAATATGCACCATAGATGTGGCCCGACCCATTACCCTCCCTCCACTTTTTTAACTATAATAATGCATTTCAGCCTTAAAATCTATTTTACCTTAAAGTCTGTTTTTGTATATTTGTTTGGTTTTGGAAATGCTTGTCATTTGTTGCAGTATCTATATATTTATTGTGTTTATATAGTCTTTTTTGTTATCTCTTAAGTTTTAAACAGACTTTATTTTTAGAACAGTTTTAGACTTGCAGAAAATTTAAGAAATAGTATAGAGTTTCCATATATATCCTTACCCAATTTCCCCTGTTATTAGCATCTTACATTGGTATGACAACTTTGTTACAATTAATTAACCAACACTAATGCATTATTATTAACTAAAGTTCATACTTTGTTCAGGTTTTTAACGTTTTTATCTCATGTCCTTTTTTTGCTCCAGATATCACTCAATATAGCACATTGATTCCGATTCCCTTCCCCTTGTTGTTTGTTTGTGCAGTATCTGTATTTCATGTGAGGCATTTTATTCATTATTCCTCATTTTGGGGAGCAGGGTGTATAATACCTATTTGGACAAGGGCCACATGTGTGGAGTGTGTCATTTGTGGATATCACCATAAAACAGAGGTATCTCAGTCTTTTCTTTTGACATGTGTTTCTTACTAAATAATGTCTAATGGTGTGTCTGACAACCACCTTACATTTAATTAATGAATGTAAACAATATTTTGAGACATATGCAAAACTGGAATGTGCAGGCATTCTTCAATTTATGTATCACTTGATTTATTTGATAATCTTTCATTTAAGAGTTTTGCATACATATTATGAGAGAGACTAGCTGTAAGTTTTCCTTTCTTACAATGTTTTGTCAGATTTCAATATCAAGGTTATTTATAAAATGACTTAGGGAGCATTTCTTTTTCCCTTGTTTACTACTAGAAGAATTTCTGTGATATTTGTTTATTAGATTTATGCGATTATTTATTTTTTAAATGTGTGGAAGAATTGAATGGTGAAGTGATTTAGGCCTGGAGTTCTCTTTATGAGGCTTAAAATTATATTTCCAATTTCTTTAACAGACAGTAGACTACTCATATTTTCTGGCTCATTTTGTGTGACTTTTGATAAGTTGTACTATTCCAAGTATTTTCCTATTTTATCTAAATTGTCAAATACTTTGGTATAACATATGTAATATTTAATACTTTTTTGGTTTTATTTCTGTAGTAAGTATAGTGATATGGTCTATTTATTCTTTCTGTAGTTCATTTGTGTTTTTTCTGTTTTTTTGAGGGAGGACATATACATTTTATTAATCTTTTTCAACGAATCAACTTTTTTGATTTAATTTGGTCCTCTACCATATTTCTATTTCTTCATTTTTTCCCTTTTATCTTTATTACTTTCTTTTTTAAATTTTTGGTTTTGATTTTCTATTCTCTTCTAGCTTCCTGAGATGGAAATTTAGTTAAATGATTTTCGGCGTTTCTTCTTCTATTCTGATCTGCATTTTGCCTATTAATTTCCCTCCAAACCCTGCTTAACTGCATCCTCTAGGTTTTAATATGCTGGGTCCTCACTATAATTTAATTCAGAACATTTTTCATTATCTATTTGTTGTTTTTTAAATACACAAATTATCAAGAAATTTGTATCTGCACTTCTAACTTGCTTTCCAACACCAATTCTCTGACACTAACTGGATGTTCTACAATTCAGCTTGGACACTAACCACACAGAGTTAGCACACACTCCACAGGTTAGGGGGCTCCGTCTCACATGACTGTCTCCCTTTCAGATGCTAGCCACAAATCCTAGGTGTCCCCAAACCACCTTTACCTCTACCCGGCCAACTACAAATTGAAAGCTTCCCACACTTCTTCAGGTTTGATAATTTTCCAGAATGACAGGAAGAACTCATGACAAGCACTATACCTACAATTACCATTTTGTTAAAAAGGAAACAAATGAACAGCCAGGTGAAGAAGTACATAGGAGATGTCTGGAAGAGTCTTGAGACACAGGAGCTTCTGCTTCTGTGGGGTCAGGGTATACATCAGAATATTCACCAACCAGGAAGCTTACTCAAGTCTCAGTGTTCAGAGTTTTAAACTAAGATTTTATTATGTATCTACGATTGATTAAATCACTGGTTATCTGATTCAACTCAGTTTCCTTCCTAGACATTGGAGGTTGGAGCTGAAAGTTCTAACCCTCTGATCAGATGCTTGGTTTTCCTGACGTGACTTGTTCCTTACTCAACACTTAAGGGCTTGTTGTAAGTCACTGTAGTAGTGTAAACTTTATGCTGCTGACATAGAGATCAAAGTGATGCATTATGAATCGCAAAAGACACTCGTATCTGGAGATTCCTGTGGTTTATGAAACTCTGTGCTAGGACAAAGGAATCAAGGAAAAAGACCAGACAGATTTTTATGTCACACAAATAGGGATTTTCTGGTTATCATAACATTTTTCTTAGCTTATTTTCACTATGTTCAGAGAACATACTGTGAAATATTACAGTCATCTAAAATTTTTTAAGAAGTAGTCTTTGATCTGGAATATGATTGATTTTGATTAATATTCCATAGATATTTGAAAAGAATGTGAAGCCCTCCGTGGTTGAATGTAATGTTTTATGAATATCAGTAAGGTTAAGTTTGTTACTGACTGATTGCTACTTCACTGATTTTTGTGTGAAAGGTGTACTTGTTCTAACAGCTTGGGGGAAAGATATTAATGGCTCTCACTATGATTGTGGAGTTACCTATTTCTCCTTTTAGATTTCAGAATTTTTGCTTTATACATCTGGTGAAGCTATATTATTGAGGACACACAATGTCCAGAATTCTAACATTTCCCTGGCAAATTGATTCCTTCACCTTAATGAAATGTCCCTCTTTTTGTCCAGTAGCACTTCGTGCTTTAGAGACTACTTTGAGAGTAAAAGAATGAAGCTATGACCATAATACAATACAGAGTAATTCTATCACCCTGAAAATTTTCCTAGTGCCCATTTGGAGTCAATCAGCTGCCCCTTCAAATGACTTCTGGAAACAATTGATGTACAGGGTATCCCAAAGATTGTCATACATAGGAAAATTAACAAACTCATGTTATAGTTTATATTTTTATATCTATACATCAGCACGTAGAGAAATATTTTATAAAATTTTATAATGAATATTTTGTAAATAAAGAAGTATTTAACGACAGTTTCTCATTTTTCCTATGTATGTATGTGTGTATGGCGACCTTTGGGACACCCTGAATTTCTTTCTGTTACTACAGTTTTGCTTTTTCTAATATTTTGTACAAATGGAACCATGTGGTATATAAGCTTTACTGTCTCCTTTTGTTCATTTAGCATGATTCACCCAGGTTGTTGCGGGTATCATCAGTTTGTGTTTTTCTATTGCTGAGTAATATCCCCTGGCATTGAAATGACACAGATTGTTCCAGATTTGATCGGGAGCCCTTTCAACCTGGTGCTGTGTCATGCTGACATGTCCTCATCATTCTTTGATCATTTCTTTGTTTCCTGACATAACAAAATGTTCTAGGCTCATCTTATACCTCCCCTAACCCAGCTATAGATTTTAACTTAAAATTTTTGACTTCGAGATTTTTTTTTAGTTAAGCAAATGCTATGCATTCAAGGACAAATGGATAAATGTTGAGAGCTAAACGTAGCCTTGAAATCTGAGAGGAAGTTCTGTTGCTGTATTTCTTTTCTTCAATCTCAACTCTGTGCTTAGAATAAGACAGACATTTCTGTGTGCTATTTACCTCTCTGTGGAGCTTTTCACTTAATTTAAGCCATACTTCCGCTTAAAGTAGCCAGTGAAGTGCTGGAAAATGTTTAGCAAGTGACTGTCTGAGAAGAACTGGAGGGCCTGATTTATAGCCTGTGTGGATTTCTGTGGTGTAAATATTTTCACCACGGCTTATTTAAAGCCACCAGTGTGAAGCCATTCAGCTGGCAAAATTCTTAAACTTTAACAAGTAACTTTCACAAGCAAGTATGAGTCTTCATCAGCTTGACTTTACGTGAGCAGGACTCTGAGACCATGTGCTTCGCATAACCCCATGACTTAGATCACAGTCCCCTCTTTCCTACTAACTTCTATTTGAGGAGCCTCTTGGTGGCAGAGCTCTGTACGTGCAGTTGTCACAAGTGACTCTTACCTTCTTCCATTCTCTTACATTGACTTAAAAGTGTGTGTGTGTGTGTGTGTGTGCGTGTGTATGTGTGCGTGTATGTACCCCACATCACTAGATGTTTTATACTTGGAGGATTTCAAAATCTATGTCTACATAATTGCTAGAAATGAATGCTTTTATGAAACCTTGCCATGAGACAATAATCTAGCCCAAATCCTAATTAGATGTCTTAGGCAATAATTTTAACCAATTTTATTTACCAACTGAATACATGATATTATCTGTAAAAAACTGCTTTCTTCCCTATGCATTACCAACTGATTATTTAGTGAATGCAAAACATTTGCATTTAGTACCATGCCCAGAATAAAGACTTTAAAATATCAACCATTACAATTGGCGGGTGAGTTTACGATGCACTCTACACATTGCCAGCGGGACTGGTTTTCAAACTTTCTCTGTGGAACCCTAATAGTCCCATTAATTTATCTCAGGGATCATGCAAGGGAGAAAGAGGACCAAATAGGGGGGCTATTCCAGCTTTCAACTTGTATTAGATTTATACTGTTGCACTTCAGTATAAGATTTTGTTTGAAGACCAGTTACACAGCACTTAAAAATTTGTAGCCCTCCCGTTTTCATTTTCTGAGCCATCTCTAGAGACTGAGAGATATAGTTTCTAAGAGAAAACAGGGGATATTTCAAAGTAATTGAGTTTTTTTTTTTATTGTTAAATCATAGCTGTGTACATTAGTGCAATCAAGGGATACAATGTGCTGGTTTCATATATAATCTGAAATATTCTCATCAAACTGTTCAATGTAACCTTCATAGCATTTGTGTAGTTATTGTATGCAGACATTTGTATTCTGCCTTTAGTAAATTTCACCTGTACCCATTCTAAGATGCAACATAGGTGTGGCCCCACCCATTACCCTCCCTCCACCCTGAATTCCCTCCCTTCCCCTCTCTTGGCCCTTTCCCCATATTCTTGTGCTATAGTTGGGTTATAGCCTTCATATGAAAGCTATAAATTAGCTTCATAGTAGGGCTGAGTACATTGGATACCTTTCTTCCATTCCTGAGATACTTTGCTAAGAAGAATATGTTCCAGCTCCATCCATGTAAGCATGAAAGAGGTAAAGTCTCCATCTTTCTTTAAGGCTGCATAATATTCCATGGTATACATGTACCACAATTTGCTACTGCATTCGTGGGTCAGTGGGCACTTGGGCTTCTTCCATGACTTAGCAATTATGAATTGGGCTGCAATAAACATTCTAGTACAGATGTCCTTGTTATATTGTGATTTTTGGACTTCTGGGTATATACCTAGTAAAGGAATTATAGGATTGAAAGGCAGGTCTATTTTTAGATCTCTAAGTATTCTCCAAACATCCTTCCAAAAGGAACGTATTAGTGTGCATTCCCACCAGCAGGGTAGAAGTGTGCCCTTTTCTCCACATCCACGCCAACATCTCTGGCTTTGGGATTTTGTTATGTGGGCTACTCTTACTGGGGTTAGGCAATATCTCAAAGTAGTTTTGATTCGCATTTCTCTCATGATTAAGGATGATGAGCTTTTTTTCATGTGTCTGTAGATTGTGCGTCTGTCTTCTTTAGAGAAGTTTCTATTCAAGTCCTTTGCCCACCCTGAGATGGGATCACTTGTTCTTTTCTTGCTAATATGTTTGAGTTCTCTGTGGATTCTGGTTATTAAACCTTTATTGGAGGTATAAACTGCAAATATTTTCTCCAATTTTGAGGGCTGTCTGCTTTCTTTACTTACTATGTTCTTGGCTGTGCAGAAGCTTTTTAGTTTGATCAAGTCTCAGTAGGGTATTTTTGATACTGCTTCAATTGCCTGGGGAATCCTCCTCATAAAATATTCACCCAGGCCAATTCCTTGAAGAGTTTTCCCTACATTTTCTTCAAGTATTTTTATAGTTTCATATATTAAGTTTAAATCCTTTATCCAGTGAGAGTCTATCTTAGTTATGGTGAAAGGTGTGGGTCCAGTTTCAGTCTTTTACAGATCGCCAGCCAGTTCACCCAGCACCATTTGTTAAATAGGAAATCTTTTCCCCACTTAATGTATTTAATTGGCTTGTTAAAGATCAAATAACGGTAAGTATCTGGATTCATCTCTTGGTTCTTAATTCTGTTCCAGACATCCACTTCTCTGTTTTTGTGCCAGTACCATGCTGTTTTGATCACTATCGATTTATAGTACAGTCTCAGATCTGATAGTGTGATTCCTCCTGCTTTGTTTTTATTGCTGAGTAATGTTTTGGCTATTCGAGTTTTTTTCTGATTCCATATAAAATGAAGTATTATTTTTTCAAGATCTTTAAAATATGACAATGGAGCTTTAATAGGAATTGCATTAAAATTATATATTGCTTTGGGTAGTATAGAAATTTTAACAATGTTGATTCTTCCCAGCCTTGAGCATGTATGTTTTTCCATTTGTTAACATCTTCAGCTATTTCTTTTCTTAGAGTTTCATAGTTCTCTTTATAGAGATCTTTCCTGTCCTTTTTTAGATAAACTCCCAAATATTTCATCTTCTTTGGCACTACTATAAAGGGAACAGAGTCTTTGACTGTTTTTTCAGCTTGGCTATTGTTGGTATATATAAAGGCTACAGATTTATGGGCGTTGATTTTGTAGCCCGAGACATTACTGTATTCCTTGATCACTTCTAAAAGTTTTGTAGTAGAATCCCTAGTGTTCTCCAGATATACGATCATGTCATCTGTGAAGAGTGAAAGTTTGATCTCTTC
>CAUYPK010077228.1:0-12246 GCA_963574355.1 Loris lydekkerianus | reverse complement strand
TTGGGCTAATCTTATTGGAGTTAGATCTCAAGGTAGTTTTGATTTGCATTTCTTTGATGATTAAAGATGTTGAGCACTAAAAGGGAACACTTCTACACTGCTGGTGGAAATGCAAATTAATACATTCCTTTTGGAAAGATGTTTGGAGAACACTTAGAGATCTAAAAATAGACCTGCCATTCAATCCTATAATACCTCTACTAGGTACATATCCAGAAGACCAAAAATCACATTATAACAAAGATATTTGTACCAGAATGTTTATTGCAGCCCTATTCATAATTGCTAAGTCATGGAAGAAACCCAAGTGCTCATCGATCCACGAATGGATTAATAAACTGTGGTATATGTGCACCATGAAATATTATGCAGCCTTAAAGAAAGATGGAGACTTTACCTCTTTCATGTTTACATGGTTGGAGCTGGAACATATTCTTCTTAGTAAAGTATCTCAAGAATGGAAGAAAAAGTATCCAATGTACTCAGCCCTACTATGAATCTAATTTAGGGCTTTCATATGAAAGCTATAACCCAGTTAGAACCTAAGAATAGGGGGAAGGGGGAGAGGGTGGGGAGAGAGGAGGGAGGGTGGGCGGAGGGAGGGTGATTGGTGGGATTACACCTGTGGTGCATCTTACAAGGGTACGTGTGAAACTTAGTAAATGTAGAATATAAAATGTCTTAACACAATAACTAAGAAAATGCCAGGAAGGCTATGTTAACCAGTGTGATGAAAATGTGTCAAACTGTTTATAAAACCAGTGTATGGTGCCATATGATCACATTATGTACACAGCTATGATTTAATATTAATAAAAATAAATAAATAAAAAAGAGAAAAGAGGTTTAGTTTGGCTCATGATTCTGGAGGCTGGGAAGTCTAAGATCAGCCAGCCACTTCTGGTAAGGGCCTCATGTAGTGGCACAGCATGGCAGAGGGCATCACAAGGCAAGGAGGCCAAGAATGTGTGTGCTGAGTCTTTATTCTCTTCTTACAAAGCCTCCAGTCTTATCACGAGGGCCTCACCCTGATTACCTTATATAATCCTAATTGCTTCCCCAGATCCCCCCTTAGGTCAACATACACAAATGGAGATTTAGTTTCCAACGTATGAAATTCCTTTTTAAGTCTAGAGTATGGCCCCAGTGAATGGATGGTCTGTAATTTATTTAACCACTTCTTTGCTACCAAGAGCAATGCTGCTACAAACACCCCTATGACTTTGCATTTTTATGCTTCTCCCTTCTTGTCTACGTCAACCCCTTAACTCATCCTGAGTTTTGTTGTTCTAGCAAATGTCTGACAAAATTATAGTTTTGGGGGTGTTGTTTTTGTTTTTCCCAGCGTTATGTTTCTATTGTCTTCCTCCTGATTTCTTTGGGAAACTTCCCCCTCATTCCATGTGATCCTGGAGGGTTGCTGGGATGACTCCTGGCATAAGCAGAAGCATGTGAACAACCTGGCCCGTCAGAAGCCCCCTTCCTGCTGGCCATTGTGATAATCCAACCTGTTTATCTCTGCTGGCTCTGCACCCTCAGGTCCCTCATTTACCCAGGACCCTGCAGCAGCCCTCTATGTTTTCCTTGCTTCTAGGGCTGTGAAGCACAAATCCATTCTCAAACAGCTGCTCACCTTCCCTGACTCTGTCATCCCTGTGCTTAAAAGTCCGATCTCCTCCATCTGCTACCTAGAGCCCAAGAGACCTGGCTCCTCCTTCCCTCTCTAGCCCTGTGTGCTCCCTGCTCTATTTCAGACATCTCAAATTCCTGACAAATTGCACCTCTTCACTTTTCAGCTTCCATCCTTCTGACCATGTACTCTTTATTCCACAGAAGTCTCACCTCCAAATAACATCAGTTACCTAACCTGTAAGCTCCTGGCTCCCAAACCTCCCACAGCAGAGTCAGGAAATGATCACTTTTGTCTTTCTTGGGACTTCTAAAATATGTTGACAACTCTTTAACATTTTTGCATTCCTAGGGGATCCCTGCTTACAAAATAGTAGAAACACACTTGAGCCAGCTCAAATAAGGGGGGACAGTGGCTATTGTAAGAACATGGAGGCCACATAGAGGGCAAACTCAGCCAGACCTCATTGGAATTGAAACTGGAACCAGGGAAGCCACCATAGGTTGGGGTGACCTTCTCTACTACTCAGCAGCCACCTGCCTTCCTATCTATACCTTTCCATTGGCTTAGATATGTGTGATGGCAGCTTATGAACAGTACTTGCCTCCTTCTCATCACTACTGGAATGAAGTCCAATCTCCTCAGTCTGCTACCTGGAGATACACCTGGAAATACTTTCATATTTATAGTCCTCTCTAGAGTCTAACCTGGTTCCTGGTCCATCAGAAGAAGGAAAATACAGGCTAACAACATTTTAGCACTCATATGTGTATGTGTGACACACAGGACTCGTATTTTCATATTCTTCTGGTTTTATCTCCCAATATTCCCCCCATAAGTGCTATAATTTACTCCTATTCTATTCTATTCTATTCTATTCTATTCTATTCTATTCTATTCTATTCTATTCTATTCTATTCTATTTATTTATTTTGAGACAGTCTCACTTTGTCACCCTTGGTAGAGTGCCATAGCATCACAGCTCATAGTAACCTCAAACTCTTGGGCTCAAGTGATTCTCTTGCCTCAGTCTTCCAAGTATCTGGGAGTACAGGCACCCACCAAAATGCTTGGCTATTTTTGGAGATGAGGTTTCACTCTGGTTCAGGCTGGTCTCGAACCTGTGAGCTCAGTCAATCCACCCACCTTGGCCTACCAGAGTGCTAAGATTACAGGTGTGGGCCACCACCCCCAGCCTATTTACTCCATTTTACAGGTAAAGAAACTCAGGCAGCTTTTTCCCTAAGCTGACCCAGCTAGTAAGCTAGAGACCTGGGACTTGGATCCAGTTTGAGAAAATATATTCACTCATCAATTAACAGAAGTTATCTTGAGGCCACCCTTCAGACACCAGCCCCTCGATCAGGAGTGCAGAACCACCGTGTCCCAGAGGCAGCAGCTATTTACATCTTAATCATCACCAGAGTGAACCCTCCAATAATTTTACCCCTCCTCTCTCCAAACATCAGGCATTTCTTCTTTGTGTCCAATCATAATCTTCCTTGTTTTGATTTAAAATCCCTGTCCTCTTGTGTCTTAGTTCATTTGTATTATAATAACAGAATATCACACATGGTAATTTATGAAGAAAAGTTTTTCTTACAGTTTTGGAGGCTAGGAAGTCTAACATCGAGGGGCCAGCATCTGATGGGCGCTGTCTCACTGCGTGAGCAGCTAAAAGGCTGTCTGTGATCTGCCCCCATCCTGCTTCTCTGAACCTTTCTCCACCCACTCACCATCTCATTTGTTAATACACTGAACACGCTGGCCTTCTTGCTCCTCTTGGAGGTTCCAGAGGAGCTGTGGCTACTCTAGGATCTCTGTGCTCCCTCTGCCATGTGTAGGGGAAATTGAGCCCTGATCTTTAGCTTAAGACTCTCTGCCTGCTTGAGAAACCTAGAGAATCATGAGAATGGCATGTGAGTTGTGTATGTGCAGGAGATCAGAAAACTGGCCCCCAAGAGAAAATGTATATGTGAAGTGTGGTAATAATATTTATGGTAAAGATTCTCTAGATTCCAAAGGTCTCCTGATGCTGGAGGCAGAGGTTGTGCTCAAGGTCTGAGGTTTTGCAAAAACAAAGGTAGCAACATTCTGTCTGATCTTCTTCATCTCCTCCCTAATCAGTGCTATTGTCAGATAAGCAGCTTTTGTCTACTTCTTCCTATTTTATGATAATAAATATGGAACAAAGGTTTACTCAGGAGGGCTCCTCCCAGAGTTCCTCAGTTCCTTGTCACAGACTTTGTGTCAAATCTCTTCATTCTTCATGCCAAGACTTGCTTATCTGATGACTCCCCAACCTCTTTAGCCGTGAAGGCTCTTCCCCTTTTCTTTCACATGGCTGCTCCTCTTGTCATCGAGGTCTCAGCTCATGTGTCATTTTCCAAGAGAGGTTTTTCTGGTTTCCTTATATAAAGTAATCCCTTACCTCCAGTCATTCTCTGCTCTGATTATCTACTGCTGTGTAATAAATTAGCCCAACATTTAGTGGGTGGAAACAACAATATTACTTCTTATAGTTAGGAAGGTGGGAAGGGCTCTGCAGGGTGGTTGCCTTAAGATCTCTCATACAATTGTAGTTGTAGTACCTGGAGTTGGAGTAGGGAAGGGCTGGAGCAACCAGAGCCTAGCTGGGCCTCCCATCTCTGTAGTCTGAGAGCCTCTCCATGTGGTCCTTGGAGGGAGGCTAATTTGAGCTTCCTTATAACATGGCAGTCTCAGGATAGTTGTCTGGCTCTTGTGACACTCAGGGCTCCACGACAAACATTTTACTACACAAGACAGAAGAATCGTCATCTTTTATAACCAGCCTTAGATATCATACTTAGGTTTCCTCTGCTCTATCCTATTGGTTACGAGTAAGTCATAAACCTTCCCAGATTCGGGGGGGGGCCTTACGTCTTCACAGGGGCCTTGGCTATACTTTTAAGATTTTATTTTATTTTCTATTTATTATCTGTCCTTTCTCCCTGACTTCTACCCCATTGGGAAATAAGATCCATGGAGAAAGAGACTTTTCTGTTTGGTTCACCTGTGTATTCCTAGTGTCTGCCTCACAGGAGGCACATGAACATTTCATTGAGATGATGAATGAAATGCTTCAAGATGTAGTGGAGACCTGGGACAGCCTCTCAGGTGCCTGCAGCTCTAGTTTTCAGCAGTTACTCAAAAAGCATCATTGGAAACTCTGAATGATATTTTCGGGATTGTTTTGTGGGCTAGTGTGTCTGGCTTCATATGTCTGAGTATCCCAGACCTCAGTTCTACTGCTCCTCAGCTGTCCTCTGGTCCCTAGTACCAGGGCACAGCAAGGCCCCAGAGGGACTACGCCTTCCTATTCATGTGAGACACCTACTATTTTTTCAGAAATCCTGATTCAGGGGAAAGTGCCCAGCTACTCTGGGCTCCTAGACCTTCTGTGAAATAATTCTGGAGGGGATTTTTGATGTAAAAGAAAATTTTACTGGAGCTTTTCTACAAAGGCTGTCTATGAGTCCCACTCAGAAGTCATCTGAAAAATATAGGTGGACATAAAATTCATGTGCAATTTGCTATGTTAAAGTATTTTAAATTGCACACAAAATTTATGGACATCCTGGGTTTATCAATTGATGTTAGAGTCATCCAAAGAAACAGAACCTATAGTGTGTGTGTGTGTAGAGAAAGAAAGAGAGAGGGAAGGAGAGATTTGTTTTAAGGAGTTGATTCCTGTGATTGTGGATTGTAAATTCAGAATCTGCAGGGGAGGCTGAAAGGCTGAAGACTGAGGAAGAGTTGCAGCGTGAGTGCAAAAGCGGCCTGCTGGCAGAATTTCTTCTTTCTTAGGGTGGTCAGCTATTATTTTATTAAGGCCTTCAACTAATTGGTGAGGCTACTTGCATTTTGAAGGAAAATCTGCTTTGCTTGAAGTATACTAATTTAAATATTAATCTCATCCAACAAGCATCTTCACAGAAACATCCTAAATAATGTTTGTCAAATATCTGGGCTTGGTGGATCTACCAAGTTGTCACCTAAAACAAATCATCGCGATGGGTCAGTGCAGAGGACTGAACAGAAAACGACAAACCCATCCTTGGTGAAAGTCATATGCTAGCAGGGAGGCAAATAACCATCTTGGTGGTTCTGCTTGTGCATCACACTGCAGACCTCAGAGCCAGGGCCTACGGATTGTGATTTGGAGGCAGGTGGTCCACTTGGTCCATTGTAATCTCTGGCCCAGGCTGTGCTGATGCAGAGCACATGGTTCCTTATGAACTGGGAGGAGGCTGTTCTCAACAGTGGTTGTAGAGTTTGACCACAAAGTGTCCGCAGTAAAAAAGTGGAGTGGGAGGAGAGTGTTCCAGGAAGAGGCAACAACAGAGGGAGTCAGGGCACTGGGTAGGGTGAGGAGGAAGGACAGAAGGCTGACAATGAGATTTGAGCCCACTGTGGCAGTGTGGTCAGGTGGTTAAGGCCATCGGTGTTTAGAACCAGACTGACCAAATTTGAATTACTGATTTCAGACTTAGATACTTAAATATGTTGAAACACTAGGCAAGTCACAGAAACTCACTGAGAACATGTGTCTGCATCTGAGGAAGAAAGGAGAGATAATCATATTGTATTAGTTTCCTGTTACTGCAAGTGTGGCGACATAAAACAGCATGAACATAATGTCATGCAGGACAGAAGTCCAGTGTGGGTCTCCTGAGCTAACATCTCCTGAGGTGTCAGGAGAGCTGTGCTCCTGCTGGAGAGGAGAGAATGCCCCCTCCCTTTCTCAGCTGCCCAGACATGGGGACTTACAACGGCCTTGCTCCAACCTCTGCTACCACGGTCATCTTTCCCCTCTGACTCTGATCCTCTTACGTCCCTTTCACAAGGACTGATATTACACTGGAGCTACCAGGGTAATCCGGACCATGTCCCGTCTTGGGATCCTTGACTTAATCATACCTGTAAAGTCCCTTTTGTCATGTCAGGCAACATATCCCCAAGTTTGGGGAATTGGGCTGTGGACATCTCTAGGGGGCAATACAATCATCCTGCCTACTCCTCCCATCCACTTCACTGAGTGACAATGATTAAATGAGATGACGTGCGTAAACATCTGGCATGCACACCTGCTCTGTACTGGCAGGTGTGGTTGTCCTTATAAAGAGTTGTGAATCCACAAAAAAAGCTTGGGTCTCATCCTGAGAGGAATGAGGAATAAAGAGAGACTCACTCCCCTTAAGAATTCTCCAGGTTTTTAGGCCTGGGCGCAGTGGTTTGGCTGTGATGGAGAGGAAGCAGGGAAGGGAAAAATACTGCATATATATTTTTTTTAACAATGAGTCTCAGTGCTTTTAAGAACGACCAGACATCTTTTCCTAAGATGTGCCAGGCCACACCAAAGAGGAGGCCTGGATCACAAAAGTGGCCACAGTGTAGGGTCCTGCAGCTGCACTTCTGTAACTTACAGAAGTGGCCATCATCTGACCGCCCCAGCCTCTTTCCTTCTCTGGTTCCCTGATGCTGGTTTGGTCAATTTACCATCTTCCTTTTTAGTTCCCCAGAACCAAATCAGTGCTCTTCCACTGGCCAGAGTCTCTACAGATCTGGCCTGAGCAGACACTCTCGTTACTGGCAGCTCTGGCCAAGGGTTCCAAGAGTCAGCCTTGTGCTGACTCCGCTCCTGAAGCCCCCCTAACTCAGTCTCCAGCACTGCAGAGTCATGAAATGTGAATGAGCTCTCTGCTACCCTCCCATAGAGCAGGGGACCTGAGGGCCATGGACCATGGAAGAGGAGCATCTTCTCCTAGTCGGCAGGATTTGAGCAAGAAGGGCTGTGCACTTTTCCAGGGAGAGGGACCATAGTATTTTTTTTTTTTTTTAAATCAGATTCTAAAATGGATCTGTGAACCCCAAGCTGTTTACAAGGAAACATGCCATCACTTAAGTCCTTAACTCTCATTCATACTGCTTTTGAATTGTTTATCCAAAAGGTCCAGGCACTCCTGTGACCTGCTGGTGCCAAGCTGAACCAAACGCTGCTTCATCTCAGCTGGGCGATGCTCCTGTCTGCTCTGGGTTTTGAGGCATATAATTGCCCAGCAGATCAGTGTCTTTTCTTCTGCTGAGCTCTGCCACTCAGACTCACGTTCATTATGTGGGGGCTTATCCATGGAGGCCCTGAGAGAGGCAGGGCCCGACTCCACTCCAGATGGGTATGGTCTCCCTGGTCGTGCCCTCTATTAGAGCACCCCACGGCCTTTCTCCTGGAATTTGAAGGGATCAGGATGAAGGCCGAAGCTTAGATTTTTGAGCAGAGGTAATTTCAGAAGGTGGAATCATAGCTTAAGAAATTCTCTGGGGAATTTTCCTGATGCAAAGCTAACAAGACATTGTGATAATTTCTCTGGAGCTGGCCTCATTCCAAGTTGGATTTTAAACGCAGATTATAAAGCAAACACCATCCCCCACAAGTATTAAAGGAGGGGAAAATAACAGAACGGGGGCTGCAAAAATGGTCTCTATTGTGGGACCAAAAGCCGTCAATCATGCAGGCTGACAGGCGTCAGAGATTGACAGACAGGCCCTTGCTCCTGACTTCAGTTATCAAGGGGAATGGGAAAAGTGTCTGCAAGAACATGTTAAATTGCCAAAGTCATTACCAGTCACCAATTACCAAAGAAAAGATAACAAGGTGTATTTTAGAAAAATCGATGCAACAACATGCATTTCAATACAGTGAGTTTTTTAGAACTTTCAAAAACAAAACGAACTATTTAGGGAATACACAATGGTTTTTAGTGAATACCAAACACTAGGCTTTGTAAAGTCATCAATATTCACTTTAGCTTTGGCTCTGCTTTAGGGGAGCAGAGATCAAGCAGTAAACTAATATACTTTTTTTTTTTTTTTTTTTTTTTTTTTTAACTGCAGTTCTACCCAAAGGACAAAATGATCGCTTGAGGGCCAGGCGGCTTTCTGTAAACTCCTCCCCAGAAAAAATCTGGCTATTCATTGAGGGCACCTCTTGGTGACTTGGGTGTGGAGAGGGCACAGGCCAAGTATGCGGTGGCATGCCAATGAGATGACAGCATTTCTTCCATGGGATCCTTCCACCTGATCCAGCAGAGCTTCCTAATCATGTGCTCTGAGCCCTGTTCTGGTCTGGCCCATGGGGGAGGAGACATGAAGGACACAGTGTCTGCCTCAATGGCTCTCAGGTCTGGCGTGACAGGGGAGGCACGCGACCTCAGTGGATTACAGCACAAAGCAGATCGATGAGAGTTACCAAACAGATGCGAAGGCCGTGCCATGGCAGGGAAGAGGCTGCGGCAGCCTGAAGTCAGAGAAGGCGGGAGAGAGAAGAGGGCATTTGAGCCCATTCTTAAGAGAAGGAGGACATCTTTCACTGGAGATGCAAACACAGAAAGGAGTGGAGAATAGAGCAGCCTCACAGTGGGAGAGAGCAAAGAGTTTGCTAGGGTGAGCTTCCCAGGACCAGATAATGTGTTGGCCATTTTATTGGCCAGAGGGAACCATTGCTGTTTTTTGAGCCAGGTTGTAGAATGGCTGGAGTTGTGCTATGGGAAGACAGCTCTGGCAGCAATGTAGCAAATGGACTAGGGGGGTGACACTTTGGGGGAATGGAGAAGCACGAGCCATCCTGGACTAGAGTGAGGCATGGGGGAGATGCTGTGAGCAGCTGTCACACTGTGTGCATGAGCCTGACATGCCCACCCAGGTCTCTGCCTCCAGGGAGCCCTCTCACATGGGGCCCTGCTCCAACACCATGTCCTCATTATGCTTCTCCCCACCCACTGTCAGGGAAGTTCCCACCTGCTTGGAGCTGCCAAGGCTCTCTGTCCAGTGCAGGGGCCCACTGGGAATGAGCTGCACACAGTTTGCGACTATAGTCCAAGTTAGGAGCTCTGCAACGACAACAACACTGCCACGTGCATCTCTGAGCTCCTCTGGCACACAGGCAGCCCCCCTCCCAGCAGAGAGAGAGAGTTAAGCAATAAAACCCTGGCCAGGGCAACTATTTTGTGACTGTACTCAAGAAATGCCACATTGTCAGGAATTTGCCCAACATGCCACTCATTTTCAGCTAAAATTCAAATTGCCAATAGGGTCTTATGTGGCTGGATAAAATGAGACTTAGAAACCCTTCCCAATCCTGCAGAGTGTGAGCGTGAGGAGTGCCCAGGGAGACAGAATGAACTACGGGGCCTCAGAAATAGGCAGGAAAAGGCACAAGGCAGAGGCGCTTGTCGTAGTCAGCATCGAAGGAAAGCAAACCCTTTCCCATCTGATTGGTAGGTGGAATGACCATGTCATTAATTGTCCAAAGAGACACTTTTGAGGGTGAAAAGGGCACCACCTGTAGTTTCTACAAGATGGCAGGCCTTAATTGGGATTGTCCCCCCAAAAGCTGGGGTGTGTGGTGGTTGTGATGATGGGCCTGGCTCATCTCCGCTCACAGGACCCCTTCTATTTTATAGGCGGTGGGACCATCCACTCCTGGCCCTTCCCCGTTCCTCACATGCTTCTCCTCTTCCCTGAGATTTAACTGACAGGAGCATTTGGGAAGGGTGCAGTGTATGACCCAGCCCTTTCTACGTTGTCTGTGTCCTTGGGAGCAGCTGTCCTCAGCATCTAAGCTTGCTTTCTGCATGTAGCCAACCTTAGGGGAAATGGCTTTCCTTATGGAAGAGGGCAAGCCTGTCCAGATAGCCAGTGATTGGGTGGAGGGAGAACTTTTAGGGAGCCTGATTTGACCACTGATCTAACCTGTAATCAGCCTTGGCTATGATGGAGCTGACATTTTCAGCTCTTTCCTCCTGATTCTGGTATCTCCTTCTCAGCTGATTCCATACTCAAAGCAGTGTGAGGCTGTCACTCCCACAAACATCCATCCTTAGCACAGGCTGGGAATATTCAGAATTAGAAAAACAGCTTTTATATATGGCAGTGGTGTACAATGCATGTCAACAGGAGCCTAGAGCTGAAAAGGACACATCAGTAGAACTTGAACAATCTTAAGACAAGGAAAAATTTGAGCTGGTCATCTTTGCGTCCGTATCTGTTACGTGAGTTTTTACCAGTTTCTTTTAGGGAGGATATGGAAATTAATGACCAGGGCTCCACAATATGTGTATATTTGAAAAATAAATCTCATGGTGGTAATAAATTATATGCAATAAAATGAACAAATCTGAGTTTGGACAAATGGTATAGATCAGGGGTGGCGAACACGCGGTTAGAGCCGCATGCGGCTCCCGGCCAAAATGAATTTCGGCTCTTTGCCTCTTATCATTATTTTGTATACTATGGCTCTTTGCCAAGTTTGGATTTTGTTATGCTGCTTCTGAGGAGGGACCTCTGAGGAGCGATCTCCGAGCGTGTAGTTGAACTTGTTCGCCACCCCTGGATCAAAGGGAGCAACTGACTTGCTTTCCTTACCTGGTATGCTAACAGACCTGGCCCAAATCACTTAAAACACCTGTCTCTCAGGTTAATTTATGTCCATCTGTTTCCCCCATCCTCCCTAGCAAACACTTGCTGCACCACATTTCCCCCCTTCCTTCTAAAGGCAGTTATAAAGGTATCTGACCATCACTGAGACATTGAATAATCACTCCTGTGATTCTCCTTATGCTCATAGCATTTGGAGATAAACATTTCTTTTATTAATCTGTTTATCCGTGAGTGGATCGTTCAGCAAATTTTCAGGAAAAGAGGCAAGTTTCCCCTTACCCGTTCAGCAGCATAAGATTATTTCTTCTGACAAAGAGGAAAGAAATCAAATGCAGTATGCAATTGCTCCTAACTAATTACTAGGAGATAGTTTTCAGGTCACAGCACAGAAAGGGGATCCCAAATAGCCTAGTGACCTTGCTGATCAAATGATAGAACAAATCTTCAGATAATCAGTAAGCATACAGAAGACCTGAAGTACATTATCAATCATTTTGACCTAATTTATATTTAAAGAACAATCCACCCAACAGCACATTATTTTTAAGCATACAAATAGCAATCACTATTTTCTGAATATAAAATAAATCTCATGAATGTAAGAGATTTAAGTTAAAACAAAAACAAAATATGTTTGCTGATCACAAAGTTATAAAATCAAAATCTATAACAGAAAAATATCTGGAAAATACACAAATATTTAAAAATTAAAGAACATATTTCTAAATAACCTATAAGTGAAAGAAGAAAATGCAAAGCAAATTGGAAAACATTTTGAACTTTATAACAATGAAAATGAAATATACACCACAAATTTAAGAAGCAGTTACTAGCTGAACTTAAAGGGAAATTTACAGCTTTAAATTTAAAGAATCGGCCTGGGTAAATACTTTATGAGGAGGACTCCCCAGGCAATTGGAGCAGTATCAAAAATACACTACTGGGATCTGATCAAACTAAAAAGCTTCTGCACAGCCAAGAACATAGTCAGTAAAGCAAGCAGACAACCCTCAGAATGGGAGAAAATATTTGCAGGTTATACCTCCAATAAAGGTCTAATAACCAGAATCCACAGAGAACTCAAACATATTAGCAAGAAAAGAACATGTGATCCCATCTCAGGGTGGGCAAGGGACTTGAAGAGAAACTTCTCTAAAGAA
>CAUYPK010077223.1:0-17531 GCA_963574355.1 Loris lydekkerianus | reverse complement strand
CGCGTAGCAACGACTCAGCAAGGCCTGGCCTGAAACTGCCTCTACCTAGATACAGCCAATGTGGTACCATGCTACTGGCCCGACCCTGTCACTCACCTCTTCCCCCGCCTTCTTTCCCTGCCCCTTCTCCACAATAAAAAAGTTAATAAATTCAAAAAAAAAAAAAAAAAAAAAATTTCTTCATAACAGCAAGCAACCCTGTCCTTGTGAGTGACACCAGATAGAAAAGAAACCTGGTATCAGGACAAAAATCCCTCTGGTGCTATTATTGCATTGTGGTTTGGCCAGAAATTCATTCTTAAAGAATAATTACTTAATATAGATTTGAATTTACTTTCTCTGACCTTCATGAGTTTTCCATAATCAGCATTTGACTATATTTATGTTATCAATACATTTTACTATATATTAATTATAGCCAAAGTAGATATATATCCATATCCTCTCTCTCTCTCTCTCTATATATATATATATATATATATGATATATATATATGATCCACAGGTTTAATTTCAGTAGAGCTTGGGAAAAAAATGATAGAAGGAATTATGGGTAATTTTTATATGGCATTATTGAAGAGTGCATTAAAAACTGAGTTATTATTTTAAAAATGAGATATGTGTTTCTAATCAGTTACTGAGGTATACAGTTGTCATTTCCATAATCTATAAATAGGTTTTCACAAATCAAAGTGTAAACTGAGTATCTTTTATCACCCACCAAATGACACAATCAAAAATTGCTTTTTGGCCCTTTCATTCTGGTTTCTGTGGGTCTAGAAGTTTGAGTCTCCAAGAAGGAACAATATGTTAGCTCCTACTTATGGTACTCTGATTCATGTAATGAAATCAGACCCCAAATCTGACATACAGATTATTCATTCCAGGAAATTAAAATAGCATATCCAATGCTTTGGAGAAAATAATTTTATATATCATGCTCAAATTACATGAAGATAAAACTTAAATTAGTTACATTGTAAGCTAAGTGTAATTGCAGGATTGTTTGTTCAAATGATAGATATGAAGTAATACAAGGTGTGTCCCTAAAGTCACTAGATAGAGGTAAAAGTAAATTTTAGTAATGTATTTTTATTTACAAAATGTTTATTACAAAATATTTTCAAAATTCTACATAAAATTTTGTTACATACAATTAATAAATAGAATTCATATTTTTCAAAGTTTGTGCTGAGGACTGCTTTTGCTGTATCCCACATATTTTGTTAGCTTGCATCTTCCTTGAGTTGTTTTACTCAAGAAAGTTAATGATTTTCTGTTTTATCTCTTCCTGCATCCAACTGTCATTCAGATAAGGTTGTTTAATTTCCATGTGTTAGTGTGGGGTTGAACATTTTTGTTGGAGTTGAGTTCCAACTTTAATACCTTGTGGTCTAAGAAGATACAAGGTAAAATTTTAATTCTTTTGATTCCGTTGAAGTTTGTTTTGTGTCCTTGGATATGATCAATTTTGGAGAATGTTCCATGGGCTTTTGAGAAGAACTAATATTCTTTAGCTTTGGGATAGAGTGTCCTATATACATCTACCAATCACCGTTGTTCTAGGGCCACATTTAAGTCCCTTGTATCTTTGTTTAGTTTCTATTTAGAGGATCTGTCCAACTCTGTAAGAGA
The DNA here is from genome assembly GCA_963574355.1 of Loris lydekkerianus. NCBI lineage: Eukaryota > Metazoa > Chordata > Mammalia > Primates > Lorisidae > Loris > Loris lydekkerianus. The sequence continues at coordinate 15,897 of CAUYPK010077223.1, read as the reverse complement.
AGTGTTAAAGTCCCCTATTATTATGGCGTTATGGAATTATGTACAGCTCAGACTAATTAAGTAAGGTCTTTTTCGGGAATCTGGAAGCATTTAAGTTGGGTGCATAAATATTTAGAAATGAAATGTCTTGTTGTATTTTTTTTCCCTTGACCGATATGAAATGTTCATCTTTGTGTTTTTTTTTTCTTTCACTTTAGTTGCTTTAAATCCACTTGTAACTGAAAATAAGATTGCAACCCTTCTTTTCTTATGAATTTCGTTCACCTGAAAAGTTGTCATCCATCCGTAAACTCTAAGTTTTAATTTGTCCTTTGAGTCTAGGTGTGTTTTCCTGCAGAGAGAAAATGGACAGCTTGTGTTTTTCCTTATTTTCTTTCTTTTCTTTTTTTTTTTTTTAATCTAACCAGTCAGTCTATGCCTTTTCAGTGTGAACTTCAAACCATTAACATTTATTGAGATAATTGATAAGTGTGGTGACATTCTATTAATCTTATTTTGTGAAAGTTCACTGCTTAGTTTTATCTTTTGCATCATTGTGGAAGCTACTTTTTGTACTTTAGTTTCTGAGTGCTTACTTTGCTGGTGGTCCATTATAATGATCATTGTGTAGAACAGTGTCACAGCCCCTAGTGGCCCCTATGGCCCTGGTCTCCATCGTCGCAGGAAGGAACCAGGCATGATGTGGATTAGAAGTGCAAGCTTGCAGGAGGCCGGCTAACCTTGATTGCAGGGTAGCCCTGCACAACCTCCCCAGTAACCTTTTATTGAGACAGTACAGGACAGGTGAGGTGAGTATTAGACAATAAATACGTGCCTAGGGATCCCCATGGACTAGGCCATTTCTTCGCATGGAGCACCTGTGGATGAATTGCCTGAGGGTCCACCCCCAAGTTGCAAATTATCTTGCTCAGAGGTCACCTGGCTCTTGGCATCCTCTACAGAACAGCTCGAAATATTTCCTGTGGAGCTGGTCTTGTGGCGACCGTCTTTAATGTTTGCATATCAGTAAAAGATTTGATTTCTCCATCAATGTTAAAGCTTAGCTTAGTGGGATATAGAATTTTGGGCTGAAAATTGTCTTGTTTAAGTAAGTTAAAGGGAGATGACCATTGTCTCCTGGCTGAAAAATTTATTGCTTTAGATACCTACATCTGAAAAACAGAAAAAGAGCACATCAGTGGCATCCATAGCTCAGTGGGTAGGGTGCTGGCCACATATACTAAGCCTGGTGGGTCGAACCCAACCTGGACCAGCTAAACAACAATGACAACTGCAACAAAAAAATATCTGGGCATTGTGGCAGGCACCTGAAGTCCCAGTTACTGGGAGGTTGAGACAAGAGAATCACTTAAGCCCAAGAGTTTGAGGTTGCTGTGAGCTGTGATGTCACAGCATTCTACAGAGGGACACACAGTGAGATTTGTCTAAAAAAAAAAAACAAAAAAAAAACAAACAAACAAAAAAAAGAAAAGAAAAGAAAAAAGAGAGCGAGAGAGAGCACATCAACAACCTCACAAACTGTCTTATGGAATGGGAAAAAGAAGAACAATCCAAGCCTAAACCTAGCAGAAGAAAATAAATTTTCAAAATTAAATTGGAGATTAATGAAATAGAAAAAAAATCATTCAGAAAATTAACAAAACAAGGAGTTTTTTTTTTTTTTTTTTTTAAAAAATTAAATAGATAAGCCTTTGGCCAGACTAACTAGAAATAGAAAAGCAAAATTTCTAGTAACCACAATCAGAAATTATAAAGGGGAAATAACAACAGATGCCATGGAGATACAAGAGATTATATCTGAACACAATAAGAAACTCTATCCCAGGAATTTGACAATGTGAAGGAAATGGATCAATATTTGGACTCATACCCTGCCCCTAGACTTAGCCAGGAAGAAATAGATCTCCTGAATAGATCAATTTCAAGCACTGAGTTCAAAGAAACAATAAAATGTCTCCTAACAAAAAAATGCCCTGGTCAGGATGGCTTCACATCAGAATTCTATAAAAGCTTCAAAGAAGAACTTAATCCCATACTACAGAAATTATTCCAAAAATATTGAGGAGGAAGGAATTTTCCCCAATAGCTTCTATGAAGTGAACATTCCACTGATAACCAAAACCAGGAAAAGACCCAACTAAAAAGGAGAACTTCAGACCAATTTCACTAATGAATATAGATGCAAAAATTCTCAATAATATCCTAACCAGTAGTCTACAGCTTCTCATCAAAAAAGTCTTATATCATGATCAGGTAGCTTTCATCCCAGGGATGCAAGGCTGTTTTAACAAATGCAAGTCCTAAACATAATTCACCACATCAACAGAAGCAAAATACAAAGACCATATGATTCTCTCAATAGATACAGAAAAAACATTTCATAAAATCCAGCATCCTTTTTAAATTAGAAAACTAAAGAATATAGGCATAGGGGGCACATTTCTTAAACTGACTGAAGCCATCTATGACAAACTCACAGTTAATATTTTACTGAATATAGTAAAACTGAAAACTTTTCCACTTAGAACTGGAACCAGACAAAGTTTTCCTCTATCACCACTACCATTCAACATAGTGCTGGAAGTTTCAGCCAATACAATCAAGCAAGAGAAGAAAATAAAAGTCATCCAAATGGGAACAGAGGAGGTAAAATCTCCTTCTTTGATGGTAATATGAGCTTAAACTTAGAGAACCCCAAAGACTCAACCACAAGACTCCTGGTAATGATCAAAAAATATAGTTATGTCTTAGGATATAAAATCAAGGTCCACAAACTATATGCCAATAACAGCCAAAATGAGAACCTAATTGAGGACACAACCCCCTTCACAATATCTTCAAAGAAAATGAAAAAAACAAAAAAACACAAAACCACAAAAACCTAGGAATATATCTAACAAAGGAGGCAAAGGACCTTTATAAATAAAATTATGAAGCCCTAAGAAAATAAATAGCAGAAGATATTAATAGATGGAAGACCATACCATGCTCATGGCTGGGAATAATCAACATTATTAAAATATCTATATTTCCAAAAGCAATCTACAGATTCAATGCCATCCCTATCAAAATATCAACATTGTACTTCCAAGACATGGAAAAAGTAATTCTTTGTTTTGTATAGAACAAAGAAAACCCCCCAAAAACAAAACAAACAAACAAACAAACAACAACAACAAAAAAAACCAACAACAAAAAACCAAAACCCTTATAGCTATGGCAGTTCTTAGTAATAAAATCAATGCTGGGAACATCAACCTACCAGACCTTAGACTGTACAAGGCCATAGTGATTAAAACAGCATGGTACTGGAACAAAAATAGAGACATAGATATCTGGAATCAAACTGAAAACCAGGAAATGAAACTAACATCTTACAGCCACCTAATCTTTGGTAAACCAAGCAAGAACATACACTGGGAGAAATAATTCCTCTTCAATAAATATTTCTGGGAGAACTGGATATCCACATGTGAAAGACTGAAACTGGATCCGCACCTTTCTCTATCCACAAAAATTGATTCAAGATGGATAAAAGACCTAAATTTAAGACAAGAAATGATAAAAATATCAAAGAGAACATAGGAAAAACACTTGAAGATATCTGTCTGGGGAAAGACTTTACGAAGAAGACTGCTTCGGCAATTGCAACAACAAAAATAAACAAATAGGGCTTAAGTAAACTGAAAAGTTTCTATGAAGCAAAGGAGTACAGAAACTCCTTGTATAACCACCAAAGCAAATATAAAACCTACACAATGGGAAAGGATATTTGCGTATTTTGAATCAGACAAAAGCTTGATAACTAAGAGCTACAGAGGACTCAAATTAAGCAACATAAAAAGACACAACAATCCCTTATATCACTGGGCAAGAGAGATGAATAGAACCTTCTCTAAAAAAGAAAGATGAATGGCTAAAAAGCATATGAAAAATTCTCATTGTTTCTAATTATTAGAGAAATCCAATTAAAATCACCCTGAGATATCATCTAATCCCAGTGAGAATGGCCCACATCATCTCAAAACTGCAGATGCTGGCATAGATGCAGATGGAAGGGAACATTTTTATACTGCTGGTGGGACTCCAAACTAGTGCAACCTTTTTGGAAGAAAGTATGGAGAACCCTCAAAGAACTCAAACTAGACCTCCCATTTGATCCTACAATCCAATTACTAGCCATCTACCCAGAAGAAAAAAAATCCTTTTACCATAAGAACACTTGCACTAAACTGTTTATCACAGTTCAATTTACAATTGCTAAAAATGTGAAAACAGCCTAAATGCCCACCAAATAAGAAATGGACTAACCAGCTGTGGTATATGTATACCATGGAATACTACTTAGCCACTAAAAAAGATGGAGACTTTCCATCTTCATATTAAGCTGGTTGAAGTGGAACCCATTCTTCTTAGCAAAATATCCCATGTACTCAATTCTGATATGAAGACAATTAATCACCTAGTACACATTAGGGGGTGGGGAGGAGGGGAGAGGAGAAAGGAAAGGAGGGAGGGGGTGGAGGGTCATGATGTGTTACAGACTTTTGGGGGGAAAGACACTTTGCCTAACAAATGCAATCATTGCAACCCTGGTTCTTTGTACCCTCAATGAATTCCCAACAATAAATATAAAATAAAATATAATAAATAAAAATTTGTGCTGAATATTTTGTAAATAAAATTAAATTTAGCTGCAATTTTCCCTGTGTATGTTGACTTCAGGGACACACTGTGGATGTGACTTAAAATTAGTCTTCATAAGAAAATGATTTCACAATAATCCCCAGCAATCGTTCTTTGTGTATTTATTTGTCAAAATAGTAAAATGACAGTTAAAACAATTATTGGGATAAATAGTGTAGTTAATCTAAAATTTAAAGTCACCACAGTAAAACTCTTGTTCATTTTAAAGACAATATATTCATCAATTATTTTACACTTGTTACATGTATAATACCAATGCATTTTATTTTAAGAAATAGTTTAGAATGTGTATAGTATGGTATTATAAAAAATACCTAACATCAGGTATACATAGAGATAGACTTATAAATACATATTTACAGTTTGCTAATGAGACACAAGTTAACAAAATAAACAAAACTATTTACTTTTGGAAACATCAATCTGCCTGTACTGTGAACTATAGATCATACGGTTATAACAGTGGAGGCTGTAAAGTACCGTGAAGATTCTACGATTTTACCTTATTTTTTATACAAATAAATATGTCATAGGGTGAGAAACAAAGAACTTCATTACTCTTGCCAAAATGAGTATACAGAAGTTCAAGTTCATTGTATTTCTTCTCCATTCTCTCCTTTCCCCACAACCCGTATCCCACAAGATTGACACAAAAAGTTCTATTACGGATAGCTATACATTCTGTGTTGCATTACAAGAGAGACTTCCTAGATTGGAGAGGTGCACAAGATTCACAGTTAAGTGGAAGCAAGCCAAATCATCTCTCAAACCAACACTGAGTAATGCCCTGAGTTGAAAGTTTCCAGGGCCTTGCATTCTTGTCTTAACCAGCAAAAACATGCAGGCACACTCAGGGCAAAAGGCAGATTGCCACTCCCAGCAGAGCAGTGCTTTGCACCTGAAGCAGGACAACACTGCTGAGGGTGAAGATAACAGAGTGATACTGGCAAGAAAAGAAATGATAAGACTATGTATAAGTAAATATAGTATATATCACATTTCATATGTTTGACATCTATTATATTTATATATAAAGTATAATAAATATATTATTTATTTATACACACATACTCAAATGTATATTTTTGCATGTTAATTTATTTTCAAATATCAGCCTTAAATCTATAAAAATTATGTTACTTATATCTCACAGATAAGGAAACAGAATTTGAACTTAGACTTGGCTACATGTGAAGCTAGTCTTGTTTGTTACACACAAAAGAATTTGCTGCAGATATAAAGAAAAGATAACAAAATTGCATATCTCAATAGGATGAACTAAATATAAACAACAACAGAACGTGAGACATTTGAGTATTACATGGTCATTCATTCATATCAAGAACACTTACCTATACGTTTTTATTTGTTTGCTGTAGAAGTAAGGATTTCATTTTGGGTCTGGTAAGTTTTCAGACATCAAGGAGATCCTTGTACTTGTGAGTAATCACTTAATAGGATTGCTAAAGCTCAAGATGGTTAATATGAAATACGAAAAGAAAAATTGGTCATCAATATATACTACTGTACCCTATGATATTCATCTAAATTTATATCAGTAAATTAAATTAACTTGCAATATTATTCTTTTCTTTCATCCCTATGACAAAAATTGATTTTAGAAATATTTTTCTCTCCATTACTTTACTCAATCAGCTAAAATTTTGCTAAGACAACTATCAACCGACATAACAGATTTGCCCCCATTAAAAATCATCTCCAACTTCAGCTACCTTCAGAGCCCAGCCACCCTTTGGTTTACATTTCTTTTTTTTTTTTTTTTTTTTTTTTTTTGGTGTTTTATTTTTTTTTATTTTTTTTATTTTTATTATTTTTATTTTTTATTCATTTAGTGCTTGTGTCTTTTGCATCCTTACTCTTCCTAATCTCCACTTCTCTTTCGTGTTTCCCACTTACCTAACCTCATCTTGTCTCACTTTTGACAAATTAATTTATATTATTACAATTAAATTGGTACTATTATTACTGTTTAACTTCTATCTCTTCACATAAAATCTTTTCTAAAGCTCTACATCTAGTTTTTCTTTGCTTTTTAGAAAATGAAGATACCCCTTCTATTTATTTTTTTAGGTGAAATAATTCACTTTTGGTCTTAGATTCATTTCTTCTTGACACTGCTAAAATTTGCTGTATCAATCAATTGTTTGCTTTCCTTCTTTATTACTCACCAAAGATATGTTATTATTTTCTCTTCAATTAAAAACTTGCTCACCTTGTTTACTATATATGGAAAAGCAAACACTTTTATATATGCTATGTAAGTATATATTATCACCCCCAAACACTTTGTAGCTATCATACTGTTTATCTTTACAATTTTGAAATAACATTTATTGAGATTAATCTGATTTACCTAAGGACAATATCACATAACTTACTTGCTCCTCAGTTCTCTGCAGTGTGGCACTTGAATAATTGAAACACTAGTCTACTAAAACTATTCTTGTTGTAAAGCTAGTAGGTTTTTTTTTTTTGTTGTTGTTGTTTGTTTGTTTTAATTTCAAAGCCTTATAGGGGCACAAATGTTTTTGTGACATGGATCACTTCTGTAATGTTTGAGTCAGGGTTGTAAGGGGGTCCATCACTCACATAGTGTTCATTACACCTGTTAGGTAGGTTTTCAAGGCTCCCCTACTTCCCCCTTCCCATGCATGATTTCCATTGAGTAATATTTCCCTCTAAGCACATATGTGCTCATCAGTTACTTAAAATTTAACAGTAAGTGGTGTTTGACTTTTTATTCTTGAGACACTTCACTTAGGATAATGGTTTCCAGTTCCACCCACGTTGTTGCAAATAGTAAGTCATCCTTCTTCATGGCTCATTAGAATGCCATGGTATAAAATTACTACATTTTGGTAATCCACTCATGAATTGATGGGCATTTAGATTGATTCTACATATTTGCAATTGTGAATTATGTGCAATAAACATTTGAGTGAAGGTGTCTTTTAGATTAAATAACTTCTTTTTCATTGGTTAATATCCAGTAATGGGACTGAAAGATCAAATGGTAGATCTTCTTTTAATTCTTTAAGGAATCTCTATGTTGTAATAAAGATTGTATGAATTTGCAGGACCACCAAGAGTGGATAAGTGTTCCTTTATCTCTTGCATGCACACCTGAATCTATTATTTCTGAAATTTTTTTTTTAAATAAAATCCAGTCTAAGTGGGGTACCATGATATTTCATTGTATTTTAAATTTACACATCCTTGGTGGTTAGTGGTTTAGTATTTTTTAATTGACCATTTGTTTATCAATGTGGTTGTTTGGTTTTTTTTTTTTCTTGCTGACTTTGAGTACTTTTTGTTCTTTTTCTTTTTTTTGCAGTTTTTGGCTGGGTCTGGGTTTGAACCCGCCACCTCTCGCATATGGGACTGGCACCCTACTCCTTTGAGCCATAGGCGCCACCCCCTTTTTTTCTTTATTAAATCATAACTGTGAAAACAATCATAACTGTGTACATTGATGCATTTATGGGGTACAGTGTACCGATTTGGCATACAATGTGAAATATTTACATTGAACTGATTAACACATCCATTACCTACTTAGCCCTTATTAGATGTGTAGCTTGAGGATATTTTCTCCCATTAGTGGGTTGTCCATTTGCTCTTTTGATTATTTTCTTGGCTGTGCACTAGCTTTTAATGTATTCAGATACCATTTGTTTACTTTTGTTATTGCTATGATTGCTTTTGGGGTCTTTGTCATACATCTTTTGGCTAGGCCAATATATAGAAGATGTTTTCTAATATTTTCTTCTATAGTTCTTAAGATTTAATGTCTCACATTTAAGTCCTTTATCCATCTTGAGTTAATTTTTTTTGGCAGTAAGAGATATGGATCCTAGTTTATTCTTCCGCCTATGACTATCGAGTTATCCCAATACTATTTATCGAATAGGAATTATTTTCCCCATTGTATATCATTGTTGGCTGTTCATGGATGGTTTAATGTCTGGGTGTTCTGTTCTGTCATCTTGCTCTGAGTCTTTATCTCTGTCCCCATACAAGGCTATTTTCCTAATATATGACCTTGTACTAGAGTTTTAAGTCAAATAATGCGATGCTTCCAAACTTGTTTCTTTTGCTTAAGATCTCTTTGGAAATTTGGGATCTTTTCCAGTTCCAAAGAAAGCACAAAATTATTTTTTTCTAAATATGTGAAAGATTTCATTACTATTATGGAGATTGCATTAAATGTGAAAATCACTTTGGGTAGTATGTAGATTTTAATAGTTTAGATACTATCCATGAGCGTGATGCATTTTTCAATTTGCTTTCATCATCTATGATTACTTTCCTTGCAGGTCAGTGGTTTTCTCCATAGAGCTTCTTCACCTCCTAGGTTAAGTACATCCCCAGGTATTTTATTTTCTTTGTAGCTATGCGAATGGTATTGAATCATAGTCATACCTCAGGGAGAAAAATAGGACACACAAGGTTTGGAAACCTTATCTGAGGGAATAATTGAGGAAAAATACCTAGTATTGCTAGAGATTTAGACATCCAGGTTCAAGAAGCTCAACAAATACCTGGAAGATTCATTGCAAATAGGCAATCACCAAGATAGACAGTGCACTGCCTGAACTCCCCAAGCCATGAGGCCAAAACACAAAGTAACTTGCAAAGGGAAACCCACAGGATAACTGCAGACTTCTTAACTGAGACCTTATAAACCAGAACAGATTAGGGCCCCAATGTCATACTTCCTGAACAGAACAAATGCCACCCTAGAATTTTGTATCCTGCAAAACTAAGTTCCATAAATGAAGGACAAATAAATACTTTTCCAGACAAGTAAACACTGAAAGAATTTTTCAAAACCGGATTTGCTCTCTAGGAAATACTCAAAACTACATTACATGGATTAGCACAGTAGTCACCTGCCAGTGAAAAGCAACCAAAATCTAAATCTCAGAGTTCCTATTAAACAATAATACAAGAGGCATAACAAGGCAGTAAGGTACTAGCCAATAGTGTGAACAGAACAGTACTTCACATATCAACTCCGTCAGTAGAATGAATGATTTAAATTTCCCACTTGAGAGATATAGGCTGCTGAATGTATAAAAAGCAAATATAAGTGTCAGCCGCCTCCAGGAAGAACAACTAACCCCCAAGGATGCTTATAGGCTAAAGGTTAAAAAATGGAAAAACAACCCTACAGAAGGACACCCAAAGAGAGCAGGCATAGCCATTCTCATGTCAAATAAATTGATTTTAAATCAACAATAGTAAAGAAAAACAAAGACCGTCATTGTATAAAAATAAGGGAGGAATTCAATAAGAAGGCATAAAACTATTCTTTTATAGCTACAAACAGTATTTTCTTTCTCTACTTCTCACCAATCTTACAGTTATACTTCAAACATTTCTTTTTTCAAATGTTATCTTCCTGTAGCATTTAGAAATGTTTTAAAGAGTGTTTTCTTTTTCTTTTCTTTCTTTCTTTCTTTTTTTTTTTTTTTTCTTTGTAAATGTTAACTTCTATTTGACTTAGTGGCACCACAGAATCTCTTACCTCCATGTCTGGTCATTTTCCCTCTGCCTTTCCTCTGGCGTGTCTTGCTCCTCTCTCCAGGGTGCACACTCCCTCTGGGCGACTGCCATATAGTTTTATATATAAGAAATTCCCAAGTAAATATTTCAAGCCTCTAACTCTAGACTTTCATCTTAGTTTTTTCATACACAAAAAGTTTATTTGATATTTCCTTTTGAATTCTTTGCAAGAACCAGGAACTCAGGAGGTTGAAGGATGTCTCTCATGTCTCCTCCTCCCTTATAATCCTAAGACAAACCTCAATTTACTTTTTTGTAGCTCCCTAGAAATGCGTAAAAGAGGAGAAAAACGGTGGAGTCACCTTTTCTCTGCTATTTCTTCACACCCCATAGCCTCTCTTTCATTAAGTTCCCAGGCCTTTGTCCTCGTTCAGGAAGTCATTTCTTGCTTTAAACCATGCAATAGCTTCTGATTTAGCGCTCGGTGTCTGAACATGTTCTCCTGAAATCCCTCATTTGTACAATGAACTAAAATGTTATTTTGACCAGGCCACCTCTTTTCTAAAAATGCTTCCATGTTCTCCCCAGGAACAGGATAGGACTCAGACCCTAACATGTCACACTGAATAGCAAGCTCCGAGACTGTGTTTACCTCTGTTACACAAAATCTTGCCACTTTGGCTCCTCATGTCATGATTGCTCTGACTGAATGGCTTATGTACTGTGATTCCCTTTTGGTCTCACGTCCTTTTGTCTGGGAATGCCTCCACATTAAGGCCTGGATCCCACGGAAGCAATTTCCAATTTTTTTTTTTTTTTTTTTTTTATCTAGTTTGGTTGAACGCCTTTTTCTACTTGTTTGGAAATACCCTGCTACCAGGATCAGCATTCTAAGTGTCCGGCTTGACTCCATAATTATGTTCTCATGTGGTGTATAAGGGGAACACTGGTCTCCACTGCGTTGTACACATCCCCTAAGGAGCACAAAGTGATCTATCTGTAGGTGAAAATACATTAAAGTTTGAAATCCATCAATTATGATAATCATTCAGCATGCCCTCACGTGGAAATAACGTTCGAATATGCAGCAGAGTTCATTTAACAAAAACAGAGCTATTACTGACTTCACAGGCAGGCATAGGCTGGGGACATGATGAGATTCAGGGGAGAATAATAACTTCCTAAGAGGAAGTAGTACTTTTCTAAAGTTTCTAAGTGAAACTTTGGTTAAGATTTTCTGTAGAAGTTTGTGAATTAGTAAATTTGTTTTCGAGATGCGCACATAACATGAAGAACACATTTTTACATAGAGCTTAAAATATTAAAAACAACAAATATATATGCAATATGTGTTATAACCAGCTGGTCTTACCAACTCTAAAAGTCCTCGTCTTCAAAAAATTAATGAAAGCATTTATGTTGCACACAGAATTTGCTCCTACAGAGCAAAAGGAAGTTGACTATTCAAATTCTTTAACTTCCAAGAGTCTTCACAGAAGAAGTCTTGGATCAATATCACCTGCAGCTACCAATTAATCCCAGCTTGATTAAAATTTAAAATATGTGAAAGAAGATAGTTCTAGTGTGACACTAAAAATCAATGTCTTTATTGATGTGAAAACAAGGAAAGTGAAGTTGGCATTATTTTCTCCTTCGTTAGACTTTTGTAGAGCATGACGGGAATTTCTCTGCAAGTGCATTTTCTTTTTTATATTCACATACATCTCAGATATGTCCCCTTTAGAGGAAATGGATATCTCCCTGACTGGAATATAGTTTACATTTGAACAAGAAAATCAGCTTTCACATGAAAGGTTCAGGAAGTATTCAATATTCTGGGTGTTATCATATGGACACTCTATCAGTCAAGGTCCAAACAAAACAGAAGTCACCTCAAGCATTTGAGAGAAGGAATTAAATGTTTCATATCATTAGCACAGGGGAAGTTGCAGCCCATTTCCCTTCTGTTTTTTGACATTTGTTTTGCTCTTCCTCTATAGAACTCCCATTTAATACTTTCATATGTCTACCTTTGGAAAAAAATAAATAACTTAGCCTTTTTAACAAGAGTGGATGCGCAAAGTTTCATCAGCCATCGCATTCGTCTCAGATCAGAACCAGCCTATCAGGTTGTAACATGTCTCCTCAAGATTGGGTCAGGGTTCATAAATTCAGCACTTTTGCCTGGTGTGTCTGAGCCCCTAGTTTTTCTGCCCTTCTTGGCTTGATATGGTCTTCCACTGTCCTGTGTTATTGAGCATTGAACTACAAACAGACATCAAAGAATTTAGATGCAATGTCCCCTCTTCTATCATGTAACAGCAATATCATTTCCACCTGAGAAAATTACCCCAAAGTAGAGCTCCTCAGCTAGAAGAGTAACTTCCTTTCTCTGCCTATTGGCTACAGGGTGTGAAGAGCTGAACGGAGCTAGGTGGTCACTTTATCTTCCAATTTTATGAGGCCATTTCTGTGTTCTCTGCTAGAAGCCTTTTGCTCTTGGGAACTTTCTAACAGCAATTCTAGTTTTGGAACAGGGAAGCAAAAATGAGGGAGGGTCTATTCTGGTTTGATATCGTGGTTATGGAAAAAATACATTGGGGCTTCAAGAAGAACTTTCTTTTGTTTTGACTGTTGAACCCAGTGAAACACTCAGGATTCCCGTTGCACCTTCAGCCTGGGGACCTGGGGAATCCCCACTAGATGGGAATGCATATTCACCAGACCTACTGTTCTATAAATAGTTTTGCACCAAAAGTATCTTAATGAGACACCAAAATAATCACTGGAACATAAAGTCTTTTTTTTTTAGTGTCTCCAGAGATTAGCAGCCACCCAGTGCTCCTGTTCTTCAATCTCTCACCAGGACTACAAGTAACTAAGCTTAAGGTATACACACACATGCACACACAAAAACACATATAACACACACACACATACCCACCCATACATATATAACACACACACACATCCACACTCACATACACACATACACACTCATACACACATGTACACACTCTTACACACATATACACACATATATATATATACACACACTCATACACACATACACATATAACACACATACACACATACATATACACACTCATACAAACATACATATACACACATACACTCACACATAAACACACGTACACACATACACACCTACCCCCACACACACACACACACATACACACACAAGTGATTATTTCATGTTTCTTGCTCTTCTTCAGGCTCTACTTAATTTATAGGGCTGTGTGTGGGGAGAGACTGGGTAATGAATATGAAATATATTTTTTCTGAGAATTATTGTAAAATTCCAGCCAAGGTCCTAATCACCAGACCTAGAGCATCTCTAATTATAAGTTACATTTCAGTAGTCTACATATCTATTTCACTGCTAAGGATTCATGACCAATTAGGAACTTCCATATATCCCCAATGTCTTTTCTGCAATTATACCTTCTTTTTTTTTAAATATTAAATGTTTTATTTGACTTTCATTGGTTTATAATACAGAATTTTTCTTTAAAATAAGGAATATCAATTTAATAGCCACTTTTCCCATGTCAATTCCATCCTTTCAGAGAACAATTACTTCTAGAATTACTCAGGGACAAGATCATCACCTTTATAAAAGTATATTTATGATTGAGTGTATTTCTCAATGCCATAGTAAAGAGAGCATTTTAATAGAGATACATTTCCTCTCATAGGATTGTTATGTAAGTAAAAATGAAACATTTGAACTTTATTGTAAATAGGTCCTGAAATAAGTTCTTAGCTAAATAGAAAATAACTTCATTTCAGAATTTGTGTACACAAAAAGGATTCTTATTCTTTTAAAGATTCCTCATCTTCCTGTATGAGTTAAAAATACTTCCTATGTAAATTAGAATATGAAATCTGAAGACTTGGCAAAGTGCAATCATGTATACGAATGTGGCCCAATCAGTTGTTACACGTCTCCCTTCTTAATCTACAGTTTGGTGCTAACGTACTTATCTAGGCATCATTCTCTGATTCAGAAGGACTGATATCAATCATTAATTCTTTGCATTATATGCTATGTACTGTCGGACAAGACCATCCAATTCCTTCTCTGGGACATGCCAGGATCCAACCCTAGCTATAGATTTGGATGAAATGTGGAGTAGTTAGTGAATCTGTAAAGTAACAATTATCCTTTTTCCAAGACTTCAATCCTAAAATGAAGTCCTTTCTGAGTCTTCAATTAAGAGGACATTTCCTACAGATGGGGAAAGGGAATTAATCAGGAAGTCTCCAGACTGTAAAGGAATTTAATATTGTCTCTAATCTACTCAAATAGTCTCATCTGAAATTTATAGTCCTTACTTATTCCCAAGCTAAACATAAAGTATGCATTGAGGTTGTGCATTCAAATATTTTGTAATTCTGCAACCCACACAATTAGATTTGAGCTCTAATTCTCTACTGTGTTTCTCTGTGACACAAGAAACAATAGTATCTCATGGTTTCCAGGGATTTCATAATTGCTCTCTCTTCTCTGAGCCAATATTTCATATTCCTGAGGTAAAAATAATTTGTCTCGTAGAGTTCTACCTCATTTGGCAGCACCCACCCTTTAGCGCAGTATTTGTATTACCATTATGATGTGGCCATATAATTATTGTATACCCTTTGCTTAATATACCCCAATCTTGCTTTCATCTTAATTAATCTTTATTAATAATTTAAATGATCTTGTTTTATAAGGGGTGCTCTGGGAAAGGACTGTGAAAAGAGATTTATGTGAAGGATATTGATTAAGGAGTGTCCTAAAGATATAGAGTTGTGGAAAGAATGGGATAAAAATGACAGAAGTATATTGTGAATAGTGAAACAACCCAGTGAAACCTTCATCGACCACACATGGTGCTTCAGAATTATTTTAAATTGGAAGTAGATGAACAAGCCTTAAGTCATTAAATTTTGAATCAGAAGTTTGATTTTGACTCAGAAATTTGATTTTGAATCAGAAGTTTAGTCTATGCTATCTCAAGCAAGAATAGTAAATTAATAAAAACTATGCCTAAACAACTGACACAATTTTACCATCTCATCAGTAGCTCAAACATGCCAGAAGCAAACAAGCCTGAAGAGCTAGTGACACTGAAATCGTGCAAGGTGTTTACTACAGCTTGTTGAGAACTGAATATTTTTCCTTGTAACAAGTGGCCCACAGCCTAAAAGAAGAGGTAGTAAGTTGACACAAGTTCTGGTGAATGGAGTGGATGACAGGGAGTTTCTAAGTCCAGCTTCTGTAGTCAAGAAGCATTGTGTGATAGCGTTCTCTCTCAAGGGGTTTGGCCGTCCTCTAGTGATGAGTTTCTCCTGCTTAATCACAAGCATCCTCACAATGCTGTCCACTTGGTTGCAGCAGACACCTACTACAATCAATTTGCAAGGTTTCACGAAGGTGGATCACCAAACAGACACCTTAGTTTTTTCTGGCTAATATTCAATTTGAGACCATATTTTGGCACTTCATCTTTTTTTTTTTTTAATTGTTAAATCATAGCTGTGTACATTAGTGCAATCACCTGTACCCATTCTAAGATGCACCATAGATGTGGCCCCACCCATTACCCTCCCTGCACCCAGATCTCCCCCCTCCCTTCCTCTTCCTTGGCCCTT
>CAUYPK010077220.1:0-39372 GCA_963574355.1 Loris lydekkerianus | reverse complement strand
CTGTAACTTGAGAGAAACTAGCATATTACCTTGTCCAGCATAGACACTCATTAAATTATTGTAGGATGGAGACTTTACCTCTTTCATGTTTACATGGATGGAGCTGGAACATATTCTTCTTAGCAAAGTATCTCAAGAATGAAAAAAAAAAAAAAGTATCCAATGTACTCAGTCTTACTATGAAACCAATTTGTAGCTTTCTTATGAAAGCTATGACCCAATTATAGCCCAATAAGGAGGGGAAAGGTGAGAGGGAGGAGAGGGGAGGGAGAGGATGGGTGGATGGGGAGTAATTGGTGGGAACATGGCTACAGTGCATCTTACAAGGGCACATGCAAAATTTACTAGGTGTAGAATATAAATGTCTTAACACAATAACTAAGAAAATGCAGTGAAGAAATGCAGTTAACCAATTTGATGAAAATATTTCAAATTGTATATAAAACCAGCACATTGTACCCCATGATAGCATTAATGTACACAGCTATAATTTAATTGAAAAAAAAAAAAAGAGAGAGAGAGAGAAAATTGTCTACTTGATTAACTAGTAAGAGTGTTGAATGGTATTCTTACAACTAATGTAAACACCCCTATTTGGTCCTGGGATTTACTCCAACAACAAAAATAATTAAGTAACTTCTATGTGCCAGAAGCCCTGCTGGCAATATAGAGATAAACAGGATATAGTTCATCTTGAAAAACACACACACATATAAATATCTCTACATATAAGGGCTTGCCAGCATGGGTATAAATTGTGTCAACATCTTGGATTTATATATTTCTCAAAACATCTGTCATAATAGTGAAAAACACAAGAAAGAATTTTTTGAATATGCAAACAATGAACAAAGCAGAATTCGTATAAAAAGCTAAAAAGTATCCTGAAGAGACAATGTGTCAGAAAAAATCTTGGTCTAAGAATAATGCAATTGCCTTTCATATCTGATATTTTATCAAAATTGTGAGACAAGGGGGAAATAAATGGGTACCTGTGCCAATAAGCAGAAAATCTTACCCTTCCTCCTCGGACATAAACACAGTATGTCTAGACTATTGGAGTGAATACCCAGAGCTCCAGTGCAGCAACTGCATGCCAGCCTGGACCACTGGTAGGAGCAGAGCTCAATAGCAGTGCCCAGGGGCAGCTTGCTGGGCAGACTCAGGCAGGAGAGCAGAAAAGTTTATAGCTCCTCAGAATATGGTCTTCACCAAACAAGATCAGAGCAGGAAAGGGAGAACAAATAAACAATAACAAAAAAAAAATACTCTCTTAAAATGACATAGCCACACAGTGTCAAAAGTCTCAAAGCCACTCTGAAGACTTCCATAATGCTTGGAAGGATTTGAAAGAATAGGGGAACTGCACTAGCCGATGGATGTGTCATGTGTCATGTCAACATGACCTTTATTTGTATCCCATAGATAACATGACCTTGGGAAGCATGGGTTTAATATATGCAAGTGGGTAAAGAGATATAGATAAATAAGACAATACGACCATGCACTTTATAAAAGATAATTATACATGGTATATAACATATGCACACACATGTGCATACAAGTAGCCAAATATGGGTCTTGAAGACCTGTGTAATTATGTTGCAAAACAAATTCTTCTTGTCATCTTCCAATATACACATTCCTTAATGAGAGTTCATCTCTTCTACCTGTCAAAAGAATATTATAATTTTTAAAAAGCATGTGGCCCATGTCAAGTCATAATGACTACATATGTAATAAATGGTCTATTAATATGGATGAGATAAAAATGATCAAGTTAATCAGTTTGAGACATGATGAAAATCTATCAGACCAGAAAAAGAACTAAAAGTCTATCCTTTCAAAAGCCAGGAACAACTAAATCCTCTCAAGGAAAATATTCAAGGGAATTTCACAATTCCAGGTAAGTGAAGATGAGGAGGCTTGATGAGATTGCTCAGTTAATTATCTGAATGAAAGATTGCTTCTTGTGATGGGGTCTAAGCTCTGAATACACCTTCTTTCCCCCAGTATGCTTGTTACTAAAGGAACACCAATCTTATGTTTCCTATGATTCCAGTATCTCTCACAGGTATATATTGTTAACAAGAGCAATTACTCTGTCATGTGGTTTGTATATAAATTAATTAATTTTAAATCACTTTCTATGACCCACTAGTAAATTTTGAAATAATTTTAGTAATGAAAGGTGTTTTTAAGGAAATAGACTAGACTAGACTAGAATAGGTGAAAGCAAAGCACCTGTCATCTACAGGTAATTTGTAAAATTTTCATTTCATTTCTAAGCATACATGGATTTGTCCTGAAGCACAGTGTTAAAAGTATGTCCTAATTATGGTGAAAGAAGTTTGAATGCACTGAATTAATGAGTCATGATCACATTTTTATTTTCCTCCAGGACTGGAGTTTCTATAGTCTCAACATGTTTGTAGATTGGCTTGTGTCCTGTAAGAGATTTGTTGAAGTCTTAACACCCAATGCCTGGGAATGTGACCTTATTTGGAAATAGGGTCTTTCCAGATGTGTGTAGTCAAGTTAGGACAAGGTCATGATAGAATAATTCAATATGACTGGTTCCATTATAAAAAGAGGAAAAGAGACCCACTGACAAACACAGAGGGAAGATGAAGACAGAAATTATAGTTATACTGCCACAAACTTTGGTGCACCTGTAAACACCAGAAACTAAAAGAAGAAGAAAAAAAAAAAAAAAAAAGTCCTCTTTTAAACAGGTCAGAGGGAGTACAATTCCTCCATTACTTGAATTTTTAACTTCTAGTCTCCAAAAATCTGAGAAAGTAAATTTATTTTGTTTAAGTCACCCAACTCATGATATTTGTTATGGCAGCCCTAGTAACTAATTCAGAGGTGAAATTTGGAAAAGGAAGGAGTGAGGAGAAAATATGGAAATTAGAGAGGCTCGTGCCTCTGTATAAATTTGTACACACCACCACATAAAGAGAATTCCCAGGCAAGGTCTCAAATTTTAATTAAACTCTGACAAAATGCATTAATATAAAAATGTTAAGGAAATCTCTTATGAAAATAAGTTCAAAATATTTTTTCTACGCATAGTGCAGAACAGACAATGAAAAAGGAGTTCTCAGGCCAGCAGGGCATATACCTAGAGAATGAGCAGAAACATTTTCAAGATCTGCAGACTCGCACAGACAGCACAATTCTTGATTTGGCTGAGTCCAAATGAATAAGAGATACATTTCTGAGAATCAAGCGGTCCCTAAGTGAATTAGTGTGCCCTGCACTAAAAATAATGATATATTTCTGATACTTCTAACACCTACTCCAGTCATAGCCTCTAAAGGAAAAAATATTAATTGCTAAATGAATGAGTCTACTCAGTAAGCACAATAGGAGAAATGAAATAGGTAATAGGGATGCAAGCTCTCAAGCTAATGGAAAACATCTTGAAAGTAAAAAGCTATGATTTCATGTAATGCTAGAATGACAGTGGCCTAACTATTGTGACGTGAAGAACATAGAAAAGATTTCTCACCCCAAGATCAACTCTACCTGCAGACAAAAAGTCTACCCCTTAGTGACATTGCTGCCATTTTTTAAAAGACATTGCAGCTTTTAGATAATCATACTTCAAATTCAAATAAACCCAGTGCTGAGAAAAATTCAGAGATTAGATTTTTAAAAGGAGATTAGATTTTTAAAATGAAATTGTTTTCTTGACAAAGAGAAATGAGAATGACAAAATAAGTTATAATATTCACTTATAAGCTCAGCACATATTTAATGTGAATTACTGTGAGATTTGAGGATGTGATAAAGACCAGCACCCTTAGATAGTATTTAGAAACCATCTTTTCCTTCATGGATCTATAAAAACTAACATGATGCTTTCAATCCATTAATTCCATGTTAAATTTTGAATAAATTATGATATAAAATACAAAAGCATTATTTGAAAATAATTTTGTAGCACTGTTCTCCATGAAATGATAGCACATATCTTCATGAGAACCATAGTATGATGATGCCTTGTTCCAAACATTCTTATCTCTGCAAACACTGCCTTCAGCTAATTCTCTACAATAGCTTTAGATTTTATTATACACATCTCTCTTTGCTTCAGAATTATAATTCTAGGCTGTATCTCATTTTGGTTTTCTTTTTTTTTTTTTTTTTTTTATTAAATCATAGCTATGTACATTGGTATGATCATGGGGTATCATACACTAGTTTCACAGACCGGTTGACACATTTATATCACACTGGTTAACATAGCCTTCCTGGCAATTTCACAGTTATTGTGTTGAGACATTTACATTCTACATTTACTAAGTTTCACATATACCATTGTAAGATGCATTGATCTGTCCTCTTATGAGGGGACTCTCATGATGGATGCCTGTTGCTGAGAGAACAGTAATCTCCTCTTAAACGTCACAAGGTCTTCATCTGGAAAACCCAGAGTATGGCAGGGGAAGGGGTTGGGGGGAGGGAGAGTCATATTTATTTCCATTAAAAAAGACTATGAGAACCGGCATGGTGGTTCACACCTTGTAATCCCAGCACTTTGGGAGGCTGAGGCAGGAAGATCACTTGAGCCCAGGAGTTCAAGACTAGCCTGGGCAACATAGCAAGACCCTGTCTCTACAAAAAATAAAAAAATTAGCTAGGCAGAGTTACGTACGCCAGGGGTCTAAGCTACATGGGAGGCTGAGGTGAAAGGCTGAGCTGCAGTGAGCTGTGATTGCACCACTGCATTCTAGCCTGGACAACACAGCAAGAGCTTTTTGTTTTGTTGCTTTTATTAAGGGGGAGACAGAGTCTCACTCTGTCGCCCAGGTAGCTGGACTACGCCGCCACAACGCCCAGCTAGTGAAGGAGCTAAGAAATATTCACCCCAAAATATGACTCCTTAATCTAAGAATATTTTGCATTAAAGGCCATTCACAGTCAGAAGGCATTGGACGAGGCCTCTATCTACATAAAACCTGATTGGAGAGCAACAGGGGCTGCTGACTTCCTTTTTTACATGCTAACAGACCTGGCCCCAAATTTACAAATCAATCTGTGTCCACCCATCTACACATCCCCCCTAGCAACCCCTTGCCACACCTACACTTTCCACATTCTCCCACCTTCCCTTCCAAAAAGCATCTATAAAAGTCTCTGACCAGCCCTGGACTCATTCTTGTGGTTAACCCCCATGGTCGTGGTATTTGGAAATAAACCTTTTGATAGAGTCAAATAGAACTGGACTCTGATTTCCTTTTGTTCACATTTCAGAATAATCTTTTATTTTCGGTCTTTGACCCCTCACCTTTCTCTTCTTAATCGACTGTAATTGCGAGTTGATCTTTCAGCAAACTAATAGAGAAAAAAGGGCAGGTTTCACCATGATCCCTACATTAGTTTTTCTATTTTTAGTAGAGACTGGGTCTCGCTCTTATTCAGGCTGGTCTTAAACTCCTAAACTTAAGCAATCCTCCCACCCCAGCGTCCCAGAGTGCTAGGATTACAGGAGTGAGCCGCCTGGCCAAGAACTTTCTGAAAGAAAGAAAGGGAGGGAGGGAGAGAAGGGAGGTAGGAAGGGAAAGAGAAAGAAGAGAAAGAGAGAGAAGGAAAGTAAGAAAGAAATGATGAGAGAGAGAGAGAGAGGGAAAGGAAGAAAGCAATGGTGCTGTAAACTCTCCCAGCCTTGGTACAGACCCCTGGCTCCCCAGGACGTGAATTCCCTGGTGTATGTGTAAGCACTCTTCAACTGCCCTGATAGTGAAATGCCTGGAGGCAGAGAACTGCAGAGGATGAACCTACTTGGGGATCAGACTGGAGACTTTGGGGAAGAAGGGGCCAGTGCTCTGTGAGGGGCCACTCCACCTCTCCCTGACTCTGTCTTTCCCTGTAGAGGACAACCTTTCAGAAGGCTGAGTTGTCTGGAAGACTAGGCAGCTGCTGGGGAAAGGCTGGCCGGGGGTGGGGAGCAGATAACTGCGAGTGGAGGTGGAAATGCCTCGCTCTGCCAGGCCCTGCCTAATTCTCTCCTGGATTGGCACTGCCATTGGCTAACTCCAGGGTCCCTCTGCACCTCTTCCCACCAGCACTTCCAGCCAGAGCAATGTCTGCCAACCCTAACCCTAACCCTAATCCTAACCCTAAGCTAGCATGTCTTTCTCCTGCTTCCCAGGGGCCTGTTCTATTCTGAAATAAGTCCAGTTCTGCAACCTGACACCCGTGGGCCCACCAGTCCTGGCCCTGCCTGCCTCTTCCTCCTGGTCTCCTGACCTCCCGCCTCACCTGTCCGTGGCTCTCTGCAGGTCGTTGGCTGCCTCAGTCCACTTTCTCGTGCTCTTCTCTTCGCTTGGAATCTCCTCTCAAGTTTAAAGTCAGGCAGGCATCTTGTCCTCACGGAGGACACTCAGACACAGGCACACGGATAGACAGACATGTAGACACATGTAAACACACATAGAGAGAAAAAGCCAAGGAGGACACTCGGACACGGGCACACGGACAGACACACATGTAGACACGCGCAAACACACGTAGAGAGAAAGAGTCAAGGACGACACTGGGACATGGGAACACGGACAGAATACACATATAGACACGCGCAAACACACGTAGAGAGAAAGAGTCAAGGAGGACACTCGGACATGGGCACACGGACAGACACACATATAGACACGCGCAAACACACGTAGAGAGAAAGAGTCAAGGAGGACACTCAGACACGGGCACACGCCAGACACACATATAGACACATGCAAACACACGTAGAGAGAAAGAGTCAAGGACGACACTCGGACACGGGCACACGCCAGACACACATATAGACATGCACATACACACGTAGAGAGAAAGAGTCAAGGAGGACACTCGGACACGGGCACACGCCAGGCATACATATAGACACACGCAAACACACGTAGAGAGAAAGTCAAGGAGGACACTCAGACACGGGCACACGGACAGACACACATATAGACACGCGCAAACACACGTAGAGAGAAAGAGTCAAGGAGGACACTCGGACACGGGCACATGGACAGACACACGCAGACACACGTAGAGAGAAAAAGTCAAGGAGGACTTGTATACAGGCACACGGATAGACAGACATATAGACACGCGCAAACACACATAGAGAGAAAATAGACGAGGCCAGACAAACAAGTTCAAGAAAAATATGTACATAGGCGGTGCCTGTGGCTCAGAATGTAGGGTGCCAGCTTCATATACCGAGGGTGACGGGTTCAAACACAGCCCCAGCCAAACTGCAACCAAAAAATAGCCGGGTGTTGTGACAGGCACCTGTGGTCCCAACTAATCGGGAGGCTGAGGCAAGGAATCACCTAAGCCCAGGAGTTGGTGGTTGCTGTGAGCTGTGACGCCACAGTACTCTACCATGGGCTATAAAGTGAGACTCCATCTCTTAAAAAAAAAAAAAAAAAGTGCCACATACCTCACTGCTGAGTATTATCACTAAGGTTGCCTTGAAAGTACTCCTGTTGGGAAGTTATGCATCGAAGCCAGCACCTAGTCCACCATACAAAGCAATTTTGGAACTCTTTTTGTGGAATGGGCATCAGAGCCATGTATAAGACCCACATGTAGAAACACACACAGACACACATGTAAACATAGACACATGTGCAGAAACACTCACTCTCAGAGACACATACACAGAGACACATGTAAACACAGACATCTATGTAGAAACACTCACCCTCAGAGACACACAGACACACATGTAAGCAGAGACATCTGTGCAGAAACACTCACTCTCAGAGACACAGACACACATGTAAACAGAGACACCTGTGAAGAAACACTCACCTTCAGACACACACAGACACAGACACACATGTAAACATAGACATCTGTGCAGAAACACTCTCTCAGAGACACACACAGACACACATGTAAACAGAGACATCTGTGTAGAAACACTCACTCTCGGAGACGCACACATAGACACACATGTAAACATAGACACCTGTGAAGAAACACTCTCAGAGACACACAGACACACATGTAAACAGAGACACCTGTGCAGAAACACTCACCCTCAGAGACGCACACACAAACACACATGTAAACAGAGACACCTGTGCAGAAACACTCACTCTCAGAGACACACAGACAGACATGTAAACATAGACACCTGTGCAGAAACACTCACTCTCAGAGACACACAGACTGACTCACACACAGACCACGACCTCCTCCCCCCTCCAGTACTAGGCTGATGCCCCTTCTCTGGTTCTCCTACCTCCTTATCCCACCCTCTGTCACTTATGGACACATGTGTACTCCTATTGAGAGATCAAAGACTGAAAATAAAAGATCATTTCAAAACATGAACGAAAGGAAACAGAGTCCAGCATCTATTTGGGCGACATCGGCCTTTACTTTTATGTGGACATGGGTGAGCTGAACTCCAGAAGGAAGTCAGCCTATGGGTAGTGGTGGATGAGGGTTTTAAAGAAGGGTGGGGATTGGCCCATTCGCCTTTCCTAGGTGGGACATCATTCTAAGGGTGGGGGTGGGCACATTCGCCTTTCCTAGGTGGGACATCCATTCTAAGGGGGTGGGGGGTTGGCCCATTCTATTTGGGCGGGTCCAAATAGACCCTATCACCTATCAATGACAAAACCTTCCAGGTCAGACACCACACCCCTCAGAACCCTAAACCACCTGCCTTACCTCACGTCCTGTCTTGTTCATGGTGGGCCATCAGTCAAGGTTTGCAAAACTGAACAATCATTCCAAGGCAGGCCAGGGCACTGGGGAACAGAATGGTTTCCATGTGACTGAATCTGACATTTATCCTCCTCTCCAGATCTCTGGGCAAGAGTGGATTATTGCAATGGAAAAAGAAAACAGGCTCTTTTTTTTTTTTTTTTTGAGACAGTCTCACTATGTCACCCTCAGTAGAGTGCTATGGCGTCACAGCTCACAGAAACCTCTGTAACTCTTGGGCTTAAGTGATTCTCTTGCCTCAGCCTCCCAAGAAGCTGAAACTATAAGCGCCCACCACAACACCTGGCTATTTTCTTTTTCTTTCTTTTTTTTTTTTTTTTTTTTTGCAGTTTTTGGCCGGGGCTGGGTTTGAAACTGCCACCTCCAGTACATGGGGCCAGTGCCCTACTCCTTGAGCCACAGGCACCGCCCACTATTTTCTTTTTAGAGAGGGGGTCTCACTGTAGCTTAGGCTGGTCTTGAACTCATGAGCTCAGGTGATCCACACGCCTCAGCCTCCCAGAGTGCTGGGATGACAGGTGTGAGCCACCTGGTGTGGCCAGAAAACTGGCTCTTGACAATAACAGCATCACCCACCCTTCAAGTCTTATCTTGCTCCTTAAAAAAAAAGCTTGCACTCCTAGAAACAGCTATTAGCTGTTGACTTCCAGTCTTTCTCCAATTTGAGATATTTGGCAGACTAAACAGAGCTGATGCCACTTCTAGGCAGCCAAAAAAAGTGGCAAAGCAACTTGCTTAGAGCTTCATTCAGCACCCATTTCCTCTCCTGTCTACCGGGATTAAAACTCTTTGAAGGCTGGGGCTGCATCTGATTATTCTTCATATTTCCCTCAGCTCCAGTTTTGACATGAACAGCACAGCTTTGGAGAAGATGGAAGAGACTGGAACATGGGCCCTCTGCATTTCTAGAGGACAAACATAACATGTAACGAGGAAACTTAATACAACCTTCCAATGAGTGTAATACTATCAATGGAAATTGCAGGAACTCAGCCATATTTCTGTTTGTGCCGTGATAGTTGGTGCCTTGTGTCCACTGCCCTATGTCAAGTCACAGTTACAAGCACAGGCCTGGGGACTTGGTCAGAATCCCAGTTCTGTCATGCCCTGGCCGTGCTATCCTGTGTCAGTCCCTTGACCTTCCACATCCTCATCTGTAAAGGAGGAAAGTAATGTAGGCCTCCTGGGGACATTGTAAAGCACTTGGCACGGTCCTGGGCACACAGGATGTGGTTTATAACAGCTGCTATTTTTTTTTTTTTTTTTTTTTTTTTTGAGACAGAGTCTCACTATGTTGCCCTCAGTAGAGTGCTGTACTGTCACAGGTCACAGCAACCTCAAACTCTTGGGCTTAAGCAATTCTCTTGCCTCAGCCTCCCAAGTAGCTGGGACTACAGGCGCCCACCACAATGCCCAGCTATTTTTTGTTGCAGTTGTCATTGTTTAACTGGTCCGAGTTGGGTTCGAACCCGCCAGTCTCAGGTTATGTGGCTGTTATCATTAACCACTCAAGCCAGCTCCTATTTATTAATGTTAATGTTACTGTTATTGTTATACGAATAGATCCTCAGTAAATTCGAAATGAGGGCAGAGATTCTTAGAGCAGAACGCTATTGAAATATTGGGGGGTTTGGGAATTTGGGCCTGTATACAGGAAAAGTCTCTTCTGATTGTAAGTAGAGATAAAATCAAACTTTTGAAGCAACTTGTTAAAACTTAAGATTGCCATAGAGCGCTAGCCCCAGATACCAGCGGTGGTGGGTTCAAACCTGACCCTAGCCAAAAACTGCAAAAAAAAAAAAGAAAGAAAAGAAAAGGAAAGAAACATGCTTTTAGGCGGCACCTGTGGCTCAAAGGAGTAGGGCACTGGCCCCATATGCCGGAGATGGTGGGTTCAAACCCAGCCCCAGCCAAAAACTGCAAAAAAAAAAAAAATTAAGATAGGAACAGAGGTGTGATATTTCTTCGCAAAACAGGGCAGGTAGGAGGGTAAAGTCATGGTAGGAGATGGGGTGTGTCTGATCACCAACAGAGGGTCAGCTCTCCAACTGAGTTCAGGTTCCAGATGGCAGCAACTTCCCATGTGGTCATGGGGAAGCACCCAAGAAATCCAGGCCAATAGGTGATGGCCAGAGTGTGGCCCTGGGGTGGCCTGTGCAGAATTCTAGCTCCTGGGTACAGAGGCCAGAAAGAGGAAGATGGGCAGCAGGGACCACACAGAAGCTGTGCATGCAATGAGGAGCCTGGAGCTGTTCCTCCAGGCTCGGGCAGCCTCACCCCACACTATGGGATTGGCAGCTGAGGCCATGTCAGGAATCCAGGGATCAGTGAGGCCTCGGTGTCCCTAAACATCACAGAATGGGGAACTTCAACCATTTAATTACTTCCTGTCTGAGCACTGCCTCAGATACCTGTAGTTTTGGGAGTGGGGGGGGGTCAATGGCCCCAGCTTCAAAAGTTGGTGGGAAAAGTCAGGGATGTGGATTGGAAGCCACACGTCCTGCTGGCTGAATCCAAAAAGAGCAAATTATCGGCTGTTGATGTTGTGGTGCACCTCTGTCACCTGGGAGAAGTCCGTGTGTAGAGAGGGCTAGACACATAGCGTGCAGGTGGCACATGCTGTTAACTCAGATATTTTTATAATAATATCAGCAAGCATTTTTATGGCACTTGGCAGTCTCCAAAACACCTCCATAAACACTGACTCACTTGTTCCTCAAAATAACTCTGTGAGGGAGAAAGAGAGGGAGCTTTTAAGTCCATTTCACTGGTGAGGACTTAGCAATGATATAAACGCTGTCACAGGGCTAATAAGCCGCAGATCTGGACGTAGAAAAGGAATCCTTATGCCTGGGAAAAGTCCTTCCCACGACTCCAGGCTAAGCCATCTCTCTTTGCAGGATATTTGCAGCTATTTTTAAATCCCAGTCTGCTCTCTGGTGAAGAGGTCCAGTCAACCCTGAGGCCATCCTCCTCCTCCTCCCCCCCTTCTCACCCGTCCCTGCCTTTCTGGGCCTTCCGCTACTCTCAGAGTCCCTCATGGCTGTCTTCTTAACACTGGTTTGAGTTGGGTTTCAGGGAGAGTCTTGCAAACAATAAATGACTAATGCCTATGTGGGAAGCTCAGTGGTGAGATACAGGGAACGGAACCCAAAAGATGTGCAGAGAGGCAGAGACCAAGCTGTGTCCCCAGCGTGCACCGGGGTCTGACACACAGTCAGCATTCAGCAGAGCCCTTCCTCTACTATATTATATCTCTTTAAAGATCAGTGGCTACACATTAATCTTCGGCAGGGATAAATCCATGGCAGAGAGGCAAATGAGAGTGCCTGTTCTGGGTGGCAGAGAGGGGCGCCTGCCACCGGAGCCACAATGGACCCCAGGCTGACTCCGGATCTCAGCTCAGAGGGAGTCCCGGCTGGGCCCTGTGTCTGCCTCTGTCATCACGAGGCCAGGGAGGGCCACACTGAGGTTCCCATCTCTCTGTCATCAGACCAATGTTCACAATTAATTCTGCTGCCACCCTCCGCATGCTCAAGGTGATCCCAGGTAGTCTGTTACAACCCAAAGTGCCGCGTTTGTTTTATGTCCCAACAACCACAAGGTAAGCTCGATGGCAGGAGAAACGGGACACTGGACGGAAGACACGTTTCAGCCAGACAGGAAGAGAAAGTTCAAGAGATCTACCACATATCATGTGACTACAGCAAATAACAGTGTATCTTATGCTTGAAAATTATGAAGAGAGTAGATTTTAAGTGTCATCACAAAATATGACAAAGGTGCAAAGTAATGTGTGTTCAGTAGCTTGATTTGGCCATTCTGCAATGAAAATGTGTACCAAAATATCATGTTTTAACACCAAAAATATATACCATTTTTTACTTGCCAATTACAACAACAAAAAAAAAGGATAAGGTTGAGCATTGGGTCTCACAAATGAGATGAAGCTCCAAGGAGACTGGGCTACCTGACACAGTGCCAGCCGGTGTCCGTATCGCAGCGTCCATCAGAGCCTTTTCCAAGCGCCTCGCTGCTGCCCTAATCCTCTCCTTCCTCCCACCCACGTGGGGTTCTTCCCCTCGCTGTGTTTGAAGCTAGCCTCCGTCCAGCCTTCCTTTCCCTACTGCCCTTTCCCAGTCTTCAGGAATGGCTTGGGGGCTGGAAGCACGTCAAGGGGCACAGACCTCACTGAGAGAGAGGAATGGGACAGAAGGCCAGCTGGGTGGGGACCCAGCAGTCGGGGGCCCTCCACAGTGTCGAGGGCGGCCAGATCCTCCCCAGTTCCTCCCACTTTGCCTTGGAGGGTCATTGCCAGCTTCGGTTTCTGCCCTCTGAGTGCTTGGCCACTTGGTCAGTTGGGAGTGTCCACAATGTCACCCCACACTTGTACTACAACTTATGTGTGGACCCCAGAGACTCGGAATTGCAAAAAAGGACTCCCAGCCTAGCCTCTTCACTGTCTCCTCCCTGCTGTGGTCCACCGGAGCTTGAGGCTGGAGCCCTCACCCTGTTGCTTCCACGGGGTCCCACCTTCCATGCCTCAGCCCAGAAAGCCCTCCCAAGGACACCAACCCACACCCCTTCTCCTCCCTCAGCCCCACACCAGGTGCTGCCTTTACCAAGCATGGGGACGCTTGTCTTAGAACTATTTTATTATAATTACACGCCCTCCTGTTGTTCTCATTGTTTAACCCCTTCCTCTACTATATTGTATCTCTTTAAAGATTAATGGCTACACAGCAGCAAGATTACCTAACCTTGCACAAAACTTTCATATCTAGCACAGAACTTAAACCTCCAAGAAGGGCTCCACAGCTAACCCTCATAAAGTCAATAAATCAAGAATTGACTATCTGCACATGTGAAGATAAACCAGCTCCAGGAAAGGCTAGCTAGTCCATTAATTAAGAAAACAACATTTTTCACGTGAATGCCTGCTGCTACACTCTAATAACTGAGCTACTCTGAAGGAGAAAGGAATACAGATGCAAATAAGTCGTAGCCGCTGGTAAGACTCCTCGTCTACTGGGGGAGCACAAGTATAAATTAACGATTGTAGTGCAACATGAGAAATGTAATAATTCAAATAATTACAACATTCCATAGTGGAAGGAGAGGTTAGAGCTACTATGGAGCCCTGAGAAAAGTAGAAAAGACGTCACAGAATATATGGGTTGGGTTTTGAAGGATGTGTAGAAGTTTGCCAGTGATACCTAAAGACTGCTTTCTCTGGAAGTTATCATCATTTACCCCATTGTATGAGTGCCAATCTATCCACCCAGCCATTTTTTTTTTTTTTTTTTTTTTTTTTTTTTTTTGAGACAGAGTCTCACTTTGTCACCCTGGGTAGAATGCCATAGCATCAGAGCTCACAGCAACCTCAAACTCTTGGGCTCAAGCAATCCTCTTATCTCAGCCTCCCAAGTAGTTGGGACCCCACCACAATGCCTGGCTATTTTTAGAGACAGAGTCTTTTTCTTGCTCAGGCCAGTCTTGAACCTGTGAGCTCAGGCAATATACCCATCTCAGCCTCTCAGAGTGCTAGGATTACAGACGTGAGCCAATGTGCTCACCGATCACCCAGCCATTTTAACGTTAGACCAAGAGCTGGGAGCAGCACTGAGCAGGGCTCCCCTTGTTTTAGACATCCTTGTAAGACCAGCACCCTGGGATTCACATATGCCTACCATTTAGTTTCAGTGTTAACATCTTCCAGAGCAATTAAAAATACTTTACCCAGAAATTGACATTGAATTCCCTTTTCTGCACCCAATTAAAAAAAAAAAAAAAGAGCCTTATTAGATCTAAAATAAGCCCTGATTAGAAACAGCCTGTTTAAAAATCAATAAACTTGCCTTAATCCCTCCAGTGGAAAAAGAGAGAGGCTCCTCTCTGTCTTCCCTAAAAAGCCAGTATTTACACAAAGCCTCACGTTGCTGGATTCAGAGACGCAGAGGTGCCCTGTGCTTCCCCGCAGCTGCCTGCACTCTCCAAATCCTGCTCGACTTATTTGGCTATAACTAATCTCAGCTCCGGGCTTGCTTACATTTTTGGGTTACCCTTTTCGCCTGGAATGCATTTCAGTGTTCTCGTTAGAGCTATCTTCCCAGCCCCAGCCGGCCCTCGCTGTCCTGTTGTTGTTGTTACTTTCCGTTCTGCCATAAGTAATCCTGACTGCTGCCAGCGCGCAGTGTTCCCCATCACTCTGACACGTTGTGCCCACCCCACGCAGCCAGCGGGGGACCGGGGCTCTTCCTCCCTTTCCCCTGTCCTCGCAGCCAGGCAGCCCTTTCTGGGTATTTACAGTAGGATTGATTGTTCAAATTAATTTATTAAATCATAAAATGTATTTTCTTCTTTTTTTCTTTCCTTTTTTGAGACAGAATCTCACTATGTCACCCTCGGTAGAGTGCCATGGCATCACAGCTCATAGCGACCTCAAACTCTTGGGCTTAAGCGATTCTCCTGCCTCAGCCTCCCAAGAAGCTGGGACTACAGGCGCCTGCCACAACGCCCGGCTCATAAAACGTATTTTCTGCTTTTTGTAGAAAACTATCCAGAAAAATACTTAGAAAACTCCCATTAGCTACCCCCTCAGAGTCAAACGCGGTTAGTTCTCTCCCCATAATCCTATTCAAAAGTGTTTAGTTGTAGGTTTCATTATGCAAGTGATGCGCCTTTTTTTTTTCTTTTTGAGATAAAGTCTCACTTTGGCTCCCTTGGTGGAGTGCTGTGGCTCACAGCAACCTCAAACTCCAGGGCTCAAGCAATCCTCCTGTCTCAGCCTCTAGAGCTCCTGGGACTATAGGCGCTACCACAACGCCTAGCTATTTTTTTTAGAGACAGGGTCTCGCTGTTGCTCTGGCTGGTCTCGAACCCTGAGCTCAGGCAATCCACCCGCCTTGACTTCCCAAAGTACCGTATCTTTTGATACGATGTGAGAAGAATCGCTGTTAACATCTGTGGTCTTTCCCCCCAAAACTCATAACCTCAGGCTAATTATGAGAAAAACAGCAGACAACCCCGAATTGAGGAGCAGTCTACAAAACACCTGACCAGTGGTAGTCCTCAAAACTGTCAAGGTCGTCCAAAACAAGGTAAGTCTGTGAAAATGTCATAGTCTACAGGAGCTTCAGGAGACGTGATGACTGAATGTAATACAGTGTCCTGGATCAGATTCTGAGCATAAAAAGGACTTTTTTTTAAAAAGAAAAAAAAGCTCAGCAAAGGATGGGCATCAGTTAGTAATAATGCATCCGTGCTGGTTCATTAGTTGTGACAAATACAAGGTATTAATACACATAAAGTTAGAAATAGCACCTGACCTTGATGTCTACCGTGTATAGGATGTTCATTATAGGAAAAACTGGGTACCAGGTATATGAGCGTTCTCTTCTGTTATCTTTGTAACTTTTCTGTAAATCTAAAAACTATGCTCAAACAAAATGTTTATTTTTAAAAAGTACTACCTTATCGTGGGGGGGGGGGGGGCCGGAAGAATCCAAGTCCTGCTGAAGAGTGCTTCATCTCCCCACCTCACGGTTGGCCCCAAGCCTTATTTTCTGAGAGTGTTTCCTCTTTGTTACATAGTTGAGCTCACGTTGCTAATACGATTTTGAGTTCTGGTTATTTTTATTTAATATTATAGCATAGGCATTTCCCTGTGTCCTTAAAGGCTCTTCTTAAAGACAATTTTATGGATTGCATAATAGCCATCATACTGTTTTCTTGCCTAAATTAGCTGTGATCCAGCCCTTAGTTTCCATGGGACTTGGCTTTCACTACACGTCTTAGAATGTTTCTTCTTGCAAAGAGTGTGTTCTTTGCAACAAGGAAGTCAGCAAAATCTCCATCCCTGTTCTCCTGGGATCTCCCCAATACTTTAGTCAAATGTATACAGGCAGAGTTCAAGTTTAAAGCCTTTTTCCCCCTCAACTGTCTTACCTTGTCTTCACTTCTCACTCTAAAGGGATTTACAGGCGGTGCCTGTAGCTCAATAGGTAGGGCACTGGCTACATACACCAAGGGTGGCAGGTTCAAACCCAGCCTGGGCCAGCTAAACGATGACAACTGCAACAACAACAAAAAATAGCTGGTGCCTGTAGTCCCAGCTACTTAGGAGGTTGAGGCAAGAGAATCGCTTAAGCCCAAGAGTTTGAGGTTGCTGTGAGCTGTGACACCACAGCATTCTATCCAGGGCATCAGCTTGAGACTCTGTCTCATAAAAAATAAATAACAATAAAAAAAAAAAATGAGATTTAAAACCCATTAGGGATAACCTAGGTGCTAGTCCTACAGATGGCTAGAATGGGGAATGTCCAGTGTTGATGTTTTAGGCAGAACAGTGTCTCCCCATACCAACCTCTTACCTGCCCAGAACTGCAGGATGAGACCGCACTTGAAAATAGGGGTTTTGGAGGTGTAATTTGGTAAAATCAGGTCACACTGGATGAGGGTGGGCCTTATAAGAAGGTCATGTGAGGACACAAAGACACACATAGAGGCAGAGATTGGGGTGATGTGTCTGCAAGCCACGGAGGGCCGTGGATTCCCCGGCACCACCAGAAGCTGGAGCAAGGCACGGAACACACTGTCCCTCAGAACCCCTCCCGAGGAACTGACCCTGCTGACACCTTGACTTTCAACTTTCAACTTCAGAATTGTGGGAGGATAAATTTCTGTTGTTTTGAGCCACCCAGTCTGTGATGTTCTACTATGACAGCCCTCGTAAACTAAGGTGATGGGCTGTGGCCTCAGAGGGCTCCTGGCCTGGGTGGAGCTCTGGCACATCTATGGGGAAGGGAAGTTCTTCCACCAGGGACAGGTGACATCTGAGGGGAGTTCCTGAGGCCACATGCAAGGCAGTGAGCAGAAGGCCATGGTGCAGGTGTTGGGTTTCTCGCCCCTCTTGATTCTTCCCACCTGCTGCTCATTTCTTCCTGGTCAGACAGAAAAGGCCCACACAGATCACCTTCCTCCCACTTTTCACCGTGCCCGTGTTCTTTCTAGAAGATTTAATTTGTTATTTGCCAGAATATGCCTTTCATACACAAAGCCTCCAGGTTGAAAATATGTTAACTTCAGAGCTTTGGCTATGACAAAATAAATTACTTCAGCCCCTCACTTAGTCCTACATTATTCATAGTGGATTTGCTCTGGGAATAAATAGACACACACGTGCACATGCACGCCCACTATCTTAGCAGTGATTGCTGTATGCATTTTTTAATTGATGGAAATGCTAAAATGAGCACATGTTGCCTTTACAATAAAAACATTTTTATAGTTCCCTTTATAGGTGGGTGCTATGTCTGCCGCACAACCTGGTTATGAAGGGAGAGATTCCCCCCAAGTGAGAGGCTCAGGCTGGTTGGGGAAACATAGGTGGGATGTCGGCAATGACTTTCTGATGTGTGAGACCTAGGATTTCTCAGGTCCAAGGAATAATTGTTTTCAAAGTGCTATGAGGTGCAGTGTTCCCCCTCATGGGGTGAGATGTGCTGGGGATGGGGGTTTGCCAGAGAGAGTCTTAAAGGAGTGTGCTGACTTTTAGTGCAACTATGGGATCAGGGCGACAAGAGAAAATACTGTTCAGTCTTTCCTTGAGCTGCTGCAAATGAAAACCAGAAGGGAGGGTGAGGTTTGTGGGCAGAAGGGAAAGCTGCTGTGGTTTGCCTCTAGAAAGTGGCCCACACTTGGGGGAGGCGCCTATGATGTCCTCCAGAGGTGTCTCTCTGCGCTGGTTATCTGTTGCTGTGTAAAATTTACACAACTGTTATCTCAGAACTTCTGTGGGTATGGAACTCAGGAGCGAGCAGCAGGATACATTCTGGCTTAGTGTCTCTCGCAAGGTTTTGGTCAGGATATCAGCTAAGGCTGCAGTCAAGTGAAGAATTGACCGGGACCGGAGGAGCCATCTGCAAGGTGGCTCACTCACACTGTCCCTGTGGACATAACTCGCCAGGTGGACGCCTCCATAGGGAGGTTTCCACCAGACCAGTTATCCAAAAGAGAGCAAGTTGGACACTGCAGCGCCTTCTGTGACCTCGCCTCGGAAATCACACATACACTTACGAGGGCTGACATTTTAATTCTCAAATGCATTCTAGAAAAAGTGCTTTGAGGGTGGACTAGGTGTTGGCATCGCTACATGGCTTCCCAAGGAGAGCACTTGGAAGGTGACCATAGTGATTGATACTCAGCAATGAGGTAGTGCTTCTTCTGGGAGGAGTTCACTAACTTAAGTGTCTACCTTGCATCTTTATGTGTGTGCACTTACGTCGGCAACTCGGTAAGGTTTCATGATCAGGGTCTCACAGCTGTGCCTGAGTCCATGGGTGGTGGTGCCTTGCTGAGTGGCGATCATTACTGTTGTTGTGTGTTTTTGTGTGCTGTACAAGGTGGTCCTTCCAAAAACAGAGTTCCAAAGTTGCTCATCAGTTCAGAGCTTCCCCAGGGGAGTCCTTCAAAGGTGACCTTAGTGATATTCAGCAATGAGGCAGGGAGCCCTTCTAGGATGAGTTTGTGAACTTCATTGTTTGGCCTCAGATAGAAAGTGCCATTTCCACAATGTCCCATTGGTTACAAAGGTTGGCCCTATTTGGTATCAGACATGACCAGGAGGTGAGGATCTCTGGGCGCCGTCTTGGCAGTGAGGTGCCACATTCTCCAGGGGACAGAGCCACCGATAAGCCGTCATCATCGGATCCATGGCTGCAACCGAGTGCAGGGAAACCAACTCCGGGTCAGAGAACTTCCAAAACCTGAGCGACAAGGTATTCTTTCTAAAGCCTCGGAGAGAAGCGTCCAAAATACACCCTGGCAAAGGTTGCAAAGATTATCCCAAAGAGGTGAGTAATCCAAGACAAACCACCATGCTCCATGATAACTCAACATTTCCCCCCAACTTTATTTTAACCCATTTCCCCCTTTTTGACATAAACTTTACGTACCATAAAATGCATAAATCTTAGGTGTATATCTGCCCTACATAATCCAAATCCCTTCAGAAATACAGAAAGTTCCCCCATATTCCTTCCCACTCCCTGCCACACACACTCACATACCGTGACGACCACCATTCTGATGTCTTTCCACTGTAGCATTTTATGTGCTTGAGAATGTCAAAAAAATGGATCAGACAATATTTATTCTTTTGGCTGTTTCCTTTTTTAAGCAGCATGTTGATTCATCCATACTATCATGCACCAGTAATTTGTTTCCCCTAATTTATTATTTTTTAAAGCTTAGAGAAAACGTAATCCAATGAACATCCCCCCACCCCCAACCCTTGACCTTCCCCTTGTTAACGTCCTGCCACACTGGCTCTCACTCCTCTCTTCCTTTCTTTTTACTGAAACACTTGGAAGCTGCACTTATCAAGACACTTCATCCCTAAATACTTCAGCACAGGCTCCTAAGAACAAAAGATGTTCTTCTGCCTGACTGCAATACCATTACTATGCCCAAGACGTTTGACATCAGTGTGATAACATTATTGATGTAGGCCTGGTGTGGTGGCTCATGTGTGCAATTTGGGAAGCCGAGGAGGGAGGATTGCTTGAGGCCAGGTTGAGTTCAGCCCCGCAATGTAGTGAAACTGTCTCCACCAAAAACCTTTTTAAATTATCTGGGTGTGGTGGCAGGTGCCTCTGGTCCCAGCTGCTTGGGAGCTGAGGCAGGAGGATCACTTGAGTCAGGAGTTTGAGGTTACAGTGAGCTGCGATGATGCCACTGTACTCCAGCCTGGGTGACAGAACAAGAGTCTGTCTCTAAAAAAATACACTCACATACACACAATCCATCATCAAGTCCATGTGCACTTTCTCCAGTAGCCTTCTTTAGAGAGGGCAGAGGAACAACATAGGGAGTGTGATGGGGTCTGGGAACAGACTGAGCTGCCCTTTCACCTCCCACGCTCACCCCTACCCTCACCTCCTCAGACTGAGCTGCCCTCTCACCTCTCACGCTCACCCCTTCTCTCACTTCCTCTCCTTCTCCCTGGACATCCAGTGTCCACACAGCCCCACTCTGACTTATGTGGTCCCACAGCTTCCTTGACCAGCTCATCTTCTCCGGGGCAGTGGAACAGCTCTGTCTCTAGAAACTTTCCTTCCTTCTTATTGGTGGCCAAACCCTCTGAGGGGCACCCCAAGCGCCCATGTGCCCCTTCCCAAGGATCATTTGGATGAACCTCTGTGATACACAGGAAAATTCTTTATTATTCCTTTCTGGGCTATCACAAACACTGAAAATGAATCCTCCTCCTCATTTATTTTTTATTTTTTTATTTTTTAGAGACAGAGTCTCACTTTATTGCCCTCAGTAGAGTGCTGTGGTCATCACAGCTCACAGCAACCGCCAGCTCCTGGGCTTAGGCGATTCTCTTGCCTCAGCCTCCCGAGTAGCTGGGACTACAGGTGCCCACCACAACGCCTGGCTATTTTTTTGTTGCATTTCAGCCCTGGGCCAGGTTGAACCTGCCACTCTCGGTATATGGGGCTGGCACCCTACCCACTGAGCCACAGGCACCGCCCCCCCTCCCCCCATTTATTTGTGTGTGTGTGTGTGTGTTTAGGTCTAACTGCTTAAATAAACCTTCCTCCCCTTAGTTTCTTCCCTTACCAGTGAGGCACTGGGAAGTTTTCCTGGGCTCGAGTGAACACACCCATCTGCCACAGAAACACGCAGACACACACACTACCCAGCAGACCCTCACTCAGATGGGTTCTATCCCCTTGTTAGCCCAACCCTCTGAGTCTCCAGGAGGGTGAGACAGGAGCTGCTGATGTCCCCCCAAGTGAAACTGCCTTTAGAGGCCGATCTGCATTCCCCTGAGCTCTGCAGCTCATTTTGCTGAGCCCATGGTGAGCTGATCCCAGCCAACCCCAAAGCCCCCACTGTCCCATTCAACCTCCCAGCACACTGGGCCTCAGGGCAGAAACACCACTGTGCTCCGGAGATCAAGAACCCCATATTTGTCACTTTAAGTATTTATACTCATTTCTGCCACAGCCCCCTGCATCAGGGTGTTGCTGACCTGCAGTAATGACCTACGCACTGCAGCCAGGAGGGAGGGAGGAAGGGAAGGGACCAAGCCTGTTCACAGAGCCAGGGCAGGCTGGAGGCTTGGTGGATCTGGAGGTCCAGAGCCCTGGAGCAGCATCAGACCCCTACAACTCCTACCCATCTGCCACCCAAAATAGTCAGGGACATGCAAAGGACCAGGACATTCAGCCTGACTTCATTCCAGGCTTCACTGCTCCTGTGTCTAAAGCCTGGCTTTGTCCAGGAGCTGGAACTGAGGAACTAGAAAATGCCAGGTGCCTTTTCAGTGCAGAGACTGGTGGCTGTCAAAGCATTCCAGCACTTAGGCAGAAGCCTCCAGCCCCTTCCAACAGCACCTACCTGCTGTCTGTAACTCCATTCACTGTAGGAATCCCCCTCAACAGCTCCATATAAGCCAAGAGTGAAGGCCACACTCTTGCCTCGAGGGAGCCGGTGCCTCACGCCTTTCTGGATCACTTGGCCTCTGCAGGAGGAATGCTGGTGCTGTTAGACCAACTCAGGGGAAGCAAGTGGCCAGGGACCAGGGAAGCTCACTAGGGGGTTTGAAAATAGACTCAAGAAATAAGCCTTTTGTCATCTACAGAGGCCAGGAGAAGGTGGGGGGAATGAGAACACCCCATCTCACATTATTTACAACCAGTATTTCCCTCGAGGCTCGATCGACCCCCACTTCTCCGGGTACCTCTCACTTGTTCACATCTCTCTGCCTCTCCCTTCTTCAGATCCCCACCCCTGCCACCAAGGCACTTGTTATTTGGGTCACTTTTGCTAATGTTCAGTCTCATGTGTCAGGGATTTGGGGTGGCTTGTGAAAATACAAAATGATGTGGGCAAAATAAGAAAAGTTTAAGAAGTCAAGTACAGGGTGGTGCCTGTGGCTCAAAGGGGTAGGGTGCTGGCCCCATATGCTGTACGTGGCGGGTTCAAACCCAGCCCCAGCCAGAAACTGCCAAAAAAAAAAAAAAAAAAAAAAAGTCACGTACACTATTATTACTGAGAAAACAGTCTTATACAGTGGGAGAAGAAGACTAGAAATTCTTCTCCAAGCTTCCTGGAGGCCTAAGCAAAAGGGCAAATGACCATTGTAAGGGCTGCACAGGTTATCTGGTGGTGACCAGACTGGCATTTAGGAATGGAACCTCTTACTGTTTCTTCCTTTTTTTTTTTTTTTTTTTTGTAGGTTTAAAATGATTTTATTAATTTACATTAAATCAAGACAACCCATATAGTGCCCTTGCAAATACTCTCTCACATGATATTTAAGACAATATCTTTCGAATCACCTTCAGAAACAGATGATATGCACTTTGGCAGTGTTCAAGAAGTACTGGTCAAACCATAATTAAATTTCAATGGACTGAGCACCTCCTCTTACACTTAGCATTGGACGAGATGCTTAAGAACAAGTAGTTTGGCTTGGTGCCTATAGTTCAGTGGTTAGGGTGCCAGCCACATGCATTAGGGCTGTTGGGTTCAAACCCAGCCTGGGCCTGCTAACCAGCAACAACAAAAAAATTAGCCAGGCATTGTGATGGGTGCCTTAGTCCCAGTTACCAGGGAGGCTGAGGCAAGAGAATCTCTCTCTCTCTCTTTTTTTTTTTAGACAAAGTCTCAAGCTGTCGCCCTAGTAGAGTGCTGTGGTGTCACAGCTCACAGCAACCTAAATTCTTGGGCTTAAATGATTCTCTTGCCTCAGCTTCCCAAGTAGTTGGGACTACAGGCACCTGCCACAACACCCGGCTATTTTTTTGGTTGTAGTTGTCATTGTTGTTCAGCAGGCCTGGGCTGGGTTCGAACCCACCAGCTCCGGTGTATGTGGCTGGTGCC
The DNA here is from genome assembly GCA_963574355.1 of Loris lydekkerianus. Taxonomy (NCBI): domain Eukaryota; kingdom Metazoa; phylum Chordata; class Mammalia; order Primates; family Lorisidae; genus Loris; species Loris lydekkerianus. The sequence continues at coordinate 15,732 of CAUYPK010077220.1, read as the reverse complement.
CTAGCTGCTTGAGCTACAGACACCGAGCCAGCAAGAGACTGTTACACCCAAGGGTTTGAGGTTGCTGTGAGCTGTGGCACTCCACCAGGGCAGCAAAGTGAGACTCTGTCTCAAAAACAAAACAAAAACAAAAACAAGTAGTTAGACTCAATATAATTTTTTTTTTAAATACCTATTTAAAACATAATACAATTCACAACATTCTTGGCATAGTTGTATTTAACTTTCTACTGCTGAGAAATTTGAGATTTATGTTGTCTCTCTTTTAGTTCCTAAAGCTCTATTTGAGTTCTCCAGGCTTTGGTGGGATTTCACCTGCACACCTGCACACCACTTTAGCCCTGCACACGTGGTCAGGAGGCTGACTGCGAACATTTTCGGGTAGGTGGCCAGGGCCACACCAGAGAGCATGGTCTCAGGCATGAAGTGCACAGGCGCTGGGTTGCGAGTCACAGGGCAGGCAGAAATCTTCTTTTTTTATTTTCTCATTTGTTTTTTTTTGAAGATAGAGTCTCACTATGTCGCCCTTGGTAGAGTGCTGTGGCATCATAGCTTGCAGCAACCTCAAACTCTTGGGCTTAAGCGAGTCTCTTGCCTCAGCCTCCCAAGTAGCTGGGACTACAGGTGCTCCCCACTGTGGCTGGCTAGTTTTTCTATTTTAGCAAAGATGGGGGGTCTCACTCTTGCTCAGGCTGGTCTTGAACTCCCGAGCTCAGGTGATCCACCTCTCATTGTTTCTTAAAGGTGAGAACTGAGAGAAATCTCCCCAGTGGGCCTAATCAAAGAAGACTACTGATTTTTTCTGATAGTTTATGGGAGTTTTTGTTTGTTAGTGTTTGAGTAAGTCATTCCCTTTTTTTTTTTTTAATCAAATTTACAAGTTGACTCATATCACCATAGTGACTAACTCCTTTGGTAGAAATGAGAAAAGCTTAAGCAGATGCAAATAGATAAGGAAGAGTCACAGGGAGAGGGAAAGGGTGGGAGAGGCATTTTACAGCTTATTAAGTTCAGAGGACAGAAACTATCTTATTATTATTTTTTTTTTTAAAGCAAACTAAACCCTAAAACTCCCACATCATAGAACCAAGTCAAAGGTTTTCTGTAACCACACTATAGCACCCATCACAATGATTGGCCCAGAATAGTCCCAAATTGCTGCTATCCATCATATTTCTGCTGTCAACTCCTCTTTGTAATTTACAATATTTAAAACTGCTTCCTTTGTTCTGGAGCCTTCCTCGTCCCAGAAGTTGGAGACTCGTTGAGGCTGCAGTATTGCAACCTACCAGCAGGTGTCACCAGCTAACACGATTCGGAGTTGCCTGAAAACGTGAGGTTCTTTTCTCCTCCCTCAAAACCTTTGACGGAACCTAAAGGAGGGCTTTGTATAGTCTAAATTCCTACCTAGGACACCCCGGCCCTTCGTATTTGACCCAACTCACCTTTTATGGCTTTAGTTCTTACCAATCAGGCACCTGTTTAATCAGCAGAAGGTTATTGACCGTGTATTATTATCTTTATAAGGTGCTGTGCTCAGCGATTGAAATAAAAGATGACAAAGATTTCATCTCTGCTCCGGAAATTTCACTGCCTGCTCTGCCTGGGAGGGGCCTTAGCTGCTGTGTGAAAACACTGGCTAAGCTATGAAACATTTATACACGTGTCTATGTGTGTGTCTGTACATGAATGCAGAGGGTGCCAAAAATATGGGTAAACATTTTAAGAAAGGAAAAAACTGTCTTAAAATTGTGGCCGGGGGTGGTGTCTCATGTCTGTAAATCCTATCACTCTGAAAGGCCGAGGCAGGTGGATTGCTTGAGCTCAGGAGTTTGAGACCAGCCTAAGCAAGAGCGAGATCACATCTCTGGTAAAAACAGAAAAACTAGCTAGGGGTGGTGGTGGGTGCCTGTAGTCCCACCTACTTGGGAGGCTGAGGCAGGAGGATCACTTGTACCCAAGAGTTTGAGGTTGCTGTGAGCTGTGATGATGCCACAGCAGTCTACCCAAGGTGACAGAGTGAGGCTCTGTCTCAAATAAATAAAGAAATAAAATTGTAATACTCAATATATACCAGTAATTAAAGATGAATACAAGTCATGTTTAAATATCTCTTATATTTGCAGAAGTCAAACATGACTTGAGTATTATAAATTTAATAGTTTTTTCCTTACTTGAAATATATATACACTTTTTGGCACCCTCTGTATATACACACACACACACACACACACACGCACACGCTATGACAAATATATACATGTGTATGTGTTGTCCTAGAAAGCTTAGCTAAAGCAACAGATATGGGTGGTGCAGTCTCTCTCTCTCTCTCTCTCTCTCTCTCTCACACACACACTCTCTCTCTCTCTCTCTCTCTCTCACTCAGGTATAAAGAAGATACAATTAACTTATTTCTCAAGCAAAAGACCGGAGGTGAGTGGTCCAGACTTGGTTGGGCATCCCAGCTCCATCAGGTCTGCTGGAGACCTGGCTGCCCCTGGTTTGTTGTGTCACAATTCCTAGGATGGTGTCCTTGGCTGCACTGCCAAAACTGGGCCACACTATGCGATGGGGAAGAGAAACAGTGGAGAGCAAGCAATTGTCTTTTAAGCAAGAAACACAGAGGTCACACCTATCACTTCTACTCATGTGGCCACATCTAGCCACAAGGAAGGCTTAGAAATATAGTCTTTTGCTGGGCATCAATGTGCCTGGTTAGAAATATAGGACGACTAGTAGTTTGGTCAGAAATATCTCATTCCCTCCACACACACAGCCTGACTTTATTTTTAATTAATTTGTAAAACAACTTTTTTTTTGAGACAGTCTCACTGTGTCACTCTTCACAGAGTGCTGTAGCATCACAGCTCACAGTAACCTCAGACTCTTGGGCTCAAGTGATTCTCTGGCCTCAGCCTCCCAAGTAAATAGGACTACAGGTGCCTGCGACAATGCCCAGCTATTTTTAGAGATGAGGTCTCGCTCCTGCTCAGGCTGTTCTCAAACCCATGAGCTCAGGCGATCCACCCGCCTTGGCCTCCCAGAGTGCTAGGATTACAGGCATGAGCCACCACACCTGGCTCCCTAATTTGTAAAACAATTTTGTTTCTTCTAGTATTGCCATCAACTATAATTGTACTGTCACCATTAAGAAATGCTGGTTCAAGTCTGGCACGGTGGCTCATGCCTATAATCCTACCAGTCTGGGAAGCTGAGGCTGGTGGATTGAGCTCAAAAGTTGGAGACCAGCCTGAGCCAAAGTGAGACCTCATCTCTAAAAATAGCTAGGTGTTGTGGCCAGCACCTGTAGTCCCATCTACTCAGGAGGCTGAGGCAAGAGAATAGCTTAAGCCCGAGGTTACTGTGAACTGTGATGCCAAACACTCTACCCAGGGCAACAAAATGAGACTTTGTCTCAAAAAAAATTTTTTTGAAATGCTGCTTCACAGAAATTTTTGGAGAAAAGAATGGGTCTGTAGCAGTTACTATGCACATTTCATAATAATGAGATATCTATTACTGCCCCTCAGGAATGGCAAGTATTATCACAGTGACAGCTGAGTTGATAAAATTCCAGTAAAATGAAACTTAGAATCAAATTATTGTCTGCTCATGAGAATGAGGCATTTAAGATGGCTCTTGATGTATGTGTAGGAGTCAGGTGGAAAGGAAGGAAGAAGATTAAAGAGTGTGAACAGCATGTGCAGGGGCCTGTGGTCATGGAGGGGCAAAGTATGTTCATTATGGGAAGTGGGCATGTGGGATGGGGGGAGGAGCAGAAGAGAAATTGGGGAAAATGAAAAAAAAAAAAAAAATAGGCAGGCGTGTGGTAGGTGCAGAATCAGATTTTGCCAGGCCTTAGACACCAAACTAAGGAACTTATAATTTACCCTGCTAAGTAGATAGACATTCTGGGGGAAACTTTCCAGTCCAAGAGCCATGTCTATATCCAACACCTGTCAGTCACTGCGTGTGGGCGGGTTCCAGGTAGCCAGTTTATAGCATTTAATCCTCACTGTCTCACAGTAGCTCATAGTAGCCAGCAACTCCAGGGATGAATGCCTGACCCAGGATGGGCCAATCCGATTCTTCCTTTCAGGAATCTGAAAGTGGGATTGAAACTGCTGGTCATTGCTTACCTGTGCCTAGAACTATAACAAATACCCTAGAAACCACTGGGCAGGCCCAAGACCCCTACGAGTGCAGAATTGGACAAATCTGAGCTTCAGAGGACAGAAGGCTGAAGCAAAGAAGAGAGTCAGTAAAGGCAATTTTGGGGGGGGCAGGGGACAGAGTCTCACTCTGTTACCTGGGCTAGAGAGCCATGGCATCACCCTAGCTCACAGCAACCTCACGTTACTGTGATCCTCTTGCCTCAGCTTCCTGAGTAGCTGAGACTATAGGCGCCTGCTATGATGCCAGCTAATTTTTTCTATTTTTAGTAGAGATAGAGTCTCACTCTTCCTTAGTCTAGTCTTGAAATCCTAAACTCAAAAGATCCTCCTGCCTTGGCCTCCCAGCGTGCTGGGATTGCAGGAGTGAGCCACCCCACACAGCCCCTGTGGAGACTTTACTTTCCAGAGCCAGGAATTCTTCTCAAAGAGTGAGTGCATAAGCCAAAATTCCCTTGCTAGGCCTCAGAAAAGTGCATTTTAGATATTTTTTAATGATTGATAACACTACATACAGTATATTAATTCCATTGAGTAAACCCCTCACATATGTTATCCAATTTAAGACAACTCAGTGAGGTGTGCAAGGATGCGGCTCCTTTCTAGATGAAGCACTGAAGCTCTGAGAAGGGGGGATTTGACAGGGGCCTGTGCTTGGTTGCCCAGCTGGGGCAGAGCTAGGATGCAAATTCGTGTCTTTCTGCCTTCAAAGCAGCTGCTTTACTTTCTTAATCCAGCGAAAGGGAATGGCAACACCTGCTCCCTGGGGTCCTTGTGAATAAGTGAGAAGATCTACACAGGCCCCAAACAGAGATCCCTGCTAATAAAACTACACATCACGTACTTAGAAATTCTTAGTTCCCTTCTTCTCGCAGCCAAGAGGGACCAACCACTGCGAGCACAAGACAGAGACGCCCTGGCCTGGCCCTCGGCCGCGGTCTGCCTGTGCCTCCTGCTCCGTGTCCTGTGGCGTCCACGCCAAGTGGCGGTCCAAGATGGTGTCTTCTAGCCAAGCCATGTTCCTTGTCTTGCTCCTTTTCTGGTAAAAACAAATAGGTTTTGTGAATAAGAAACAGCACATGGGGAAGGGCATGACTTCTAAGACCATCATCAATTACTTTCAAAAAAATTATTCGTACTTCATCATTCCATTTGTATGTGGTGCCTAACTGTGCACAGCAGGGACTGCAGTGTGGGACCCACAATGGGAGTAAGTAGAGGGTGGGAACAACACTCCCCGATGCTTCAAACCTACCAGTTTTAGGAAGTTGTAGTAGATACAATGGTTCTCGGCCTCACCAGACCTAACTCCTTCAGATATTGAAATATATTTCTATGCCATAAAGTATAATAAATACACTGTATTTATCATCACCCTTGAAATAAAAATGTTACTTCAATGTAATTTACCTTTGATGTAATTTACCTTTGATGGGGTACTGCGTGGGCAGAGACACAGAGGAACCTTCTGGGTGCAGACGGCATTTGCATGTTGATGTAGGTGGCGGTTCCATGGCTATTGTCTTATGTAAAAATTCACTGAACAGGGTTTCTCTCTGTTTTTATAATTACATGAAAATTTAGATGTATCTCCATAAAAAGAATTGTGAATTTATAATTATCCCCATAAAAATTTCAATTAAAAATGAGATGCAGGTAAATTTTATATTATGTGTATACTATCATCATTTTTTAAGAATGAGATGGATTTTTACACTCATCAGATTGGCAGAAATTAAAAAGTTTAACAATATTCAATGTGGCAAGGATGTAGAGAAAAGGGCAATTTCTTTTCCTTCCTTCCTTCCTTTCTCTCTCTTCTTTCTTTTTTTTTTATTTTATTTTTATTTTTTTTCAGACAGAGTCTCAAGCTGTCGCCCTAGGTAGAGTGCTGTGGCGTCACAGCTCACAGCAACCTCAAACTCCTGAGCTCAAGCAATTCCCTTGCCTCAGCCTCTCAAGTACCTGGAAATATAGGCACCCGCCACAATGCCCAGCCATTTTTTGGTTATAGCAGTCATTGTTGTTTGGCAGGCACGGGCTGGATTCAAACCCATCAGCTCTGGTGTATGTGACTGGCGCCTTATCTGCTTGAGCTACAGGTGCCAAGCCTCTTTCTTTTTTTTAGAGTATGGGGCTCTGCCAGGCACAGTGGCTCATGCCTGTAATCCTAGTACTCTGGGAGGCCGCGACAGCTGGATGGCCTGAGCTCAGCAGTTCGAGATCAGCCTGAATAAGAGTGAGACCCATCTCTAAAAATAGCTTGGTGTTGTTGCGGGCACCTGTAGTCCCAGCTACTTGGGAGGCTTAGGCAAGAGAATCACTTGAGCCTAAGAGTTTGAAGTTGCTGTAACCTATAATACCGTGGCACTCTACTGAGGGCAACAAAGTGGAGGGTCTTTATCTGACACAAGCAATTGAAGTAACCTGGTTCTTTGTACCCTCAATGAATCGCCAACAATAAAAAAAGAAAGTGTAACACAAGGGAGTCTTGTGGTGATGGTATGATTAAGTATCATGATCACAATAATAAAACAAACAAACTATGGGGCTCAAGCAATCCCCCTATCTCAGCCTCCTGAGTCGCTGGGACTATAGGTGTGCACCACCATGCCCGGCTAATTTTTCTATTTTTTGTAGAGACAAGGTCTCACTGTGTTCCTTGGGCTGAAAAGGAAAGGTTTTTTTGTTTTATTAAATAAGCCTCCAGCACCCGGTAGTCCCAGGCAGTCTCCCATGCCAGACATTAACCAGGCCTGACCCAGCTTACCTTCCTTCCATGATTAGACGAGATCAGACATGTTCAGGGTATATGATCAAGACATGTTCAGTCTTAAAAAGGGAAATTCTTTAATCCTAGTAGGATCATAAGTGAGTACAATCACTATGGAGAACAATTCAGAATTACCTAGTAATACTGGAAGTGCAGATGCCCTGTGGGCTGGAAATTCCAGTTCTAGAATGATGGTGAGAAACAGTTCCACACATGAATAAGGATATATACATGGGACATTCCTTGGAATGTTGTTAGTATTGATAGTTTTTCCTTTTATTTAAAAATAAAAAGTGAAAAAAAAAAAGTGAGTACTGTGTAAAATTGCACATGGAATAGGAAATGTAAATGGCAGTATCTAATTGGATGCCATTGTTTTGAGGAATGGTGCAGTGTCCAACCGGCACACACACCATTAGTAAGTAACTGTGGTTATTTAAGAATAAAATAAAAAATTTATTTTTCTTTAAAAAAGTCACATTTCCATGCTGCCTGCCAAAACTTAATGGATAACGTACTGTCTCATTAACATGGCCCTACCTATTTGAAAATGTCCAGAGAAACAAGCAGATGATCCTTGGAGCCTTGGCAGTGGTGATTAGTACACGGCTAATCATAAACAGTGTTCTTACAGCTCAAAGGAGGGCACAGCCTTGAAGAGCCAAGGGTGACTGCCGGGAAATACCAAGGTAATAGTCAAGACACCGGAAGTGAAGAGGTGATGTGACCCACTGGTAGTACTGTGGAACCAGGAATGGAATCTATCTGTGGGGCACTGCGGTAGCCGCTAGCCCACTGGGATTCATGCCCATGTGTGGTCCCCTCCTGCACCAAATCAGAGCTGGCCCTGTGTGGTCAACAGAAACAGAATACAGTAGAAATGATGGCATGTGGCTTTCAAGGCTTGATCATGAGTGGTATTGCAGATTCCACTTTGGTCTCTTGAATCATTTGTTCTAGGGAATCTATCCACTGTGCTGTGAGGACACTCAAACACTCCCAGGAAGAGGCCTGTGGAGGGAGGAATTGAGACCAGCCATCAGCCACCAGCCAGCCGCGTGAGCCAGACTGAAAGCAAATCCTCCAGCCCCAGTCAAGCCTGCAGATAACTGAAGTCTCAGATGACATCACTGCAATCTTATGAGCAACCTTGAGGCAGAACCACCAAACCAAGCTGCTCCTGAATTCTTGATCGGTAGAGACTGTGAGATAACAAATGAGTATTAATGTTTTAAGGAAAAGTCTTTGAGCCAGTGTGGGGTGGCTTGCATCTGTAATCCTAGCACTCTGGGAGGCTGAGGCAGGAGGATCAGTTGAGGTAAAGAGTTCAAGATCAGCCTGAACAAGAGTGTGATCTTGTCTCCCCAATAATAGAAAAATGAGCCCAGCATGGTGCCACATGCCTGTAGTCCCAGCTACTTGAGAGGCTGAGGCAAAAGGATCACTTGAACTCAGGAGTTTGAGGTTGCTGGGATCTGTGATAATGCCACTGCACTCTACCTGGGGTGATTCTGTCAGAAAAAAAAAAAAAAAGAAAAGAATAGAAAAGGGAAGAGAAGGGAAGGGAAGGGGAAAGAGTAAGAAAAGGAAAAAAAAGAAAAAAGTCCTTGATACACTGAAGATTTGGGAACTTTAGTATTTATGAGTTATACTTCAATGAAGAGTTGTAAAATTTAATGATCAATTTAATGTAAAAATAAATAAATGCAGTGCTCTAATTGCAATATAAAAAGGAAATGAAATGACTATAATTTATGAAAAGTACTTTAATATAAAAATGCTTAGACATTATAACTCCAGAGGGCCTAATGAAGTAGTTTAAGGCTTACATCTAGAAAAATCATCTCCATAAATGTGGTAGGCACAAATGAGAATTCAAACAGGTGTTTTGAACTGGTGACTTGCATACTACAAGCAATGCTGCCATTAGTGACTTGATTTTCCAAAATGGATCAAGGAAACATTTCTGGTCCCATGTGCTCTTCTACAGCCTTGACACTCCTCTATCAAAAGATGGTTTTCTTGCCTCCTACTTGAAATTGAGTGGGTCTCTGGGTCTGTCTCAACAAAGTGATGCTTTGATTTATGAGATTAGGTTAAGTCAACTTCTGGAATGGTGGAATAAGGAGATCTACAAATTCACTTCTCTCCCAGCACTCTGAGAGCCCAAGGCAGGTGGATTGCTTGAGCTCAGGAGTTTGAGACTAGCCTGAACAAGAGCAAGACCCCATCTCTAAAAATAACTGGGAATGATGGCAGGCACTACTCAGGACGTTCAGGCAAAGAGGTTCACTTGCGCCCAAGAGTTTGAGGTTGCTGTGAGCTATGACAGCACGACACTCTACCCAGGGCAACAGAGTGAGACTCAGTCTGAAAAGAAATAAATAAAATTAAAATTCACTTTTCCATAAAAGCAATGAGAAAATAGGGAAAAATTGTCAAAATCAACTTTGTCACAACTTTAGAAATTAAACAAAATCTTATGACAATCCGAAAAGTGGTTTATTCAAAAATGAATTGACTCTTGGTGACTCATAAAGTGAGCTTTATGGTGTTTTGACTTGCCTAAGTCCCATCCCCTTCTTCCCAGTTCTGTAGTAACCTTGAAAACTAAGATCCTTGTAACTATTACCGCTGTGAAAACCAACAGCGTATCAGCAGGTGGCGAGTGAAGAATGGAAGTATCCTAAAAGCTCCATTCCTAGAGAATTCTATTTTTTCAACCTGTCTGGCAGCTCCCTAAAAACCACCAAATGCAGGGCTAGTCTTTATTTTACCCGCCTGGGAGCTCACTCAGCTTAATAATAGTCTCTATTCTGGGGCATTTGTCAGAAACAATCAGCAGCAACTATTTAATATCTTGGCTTCCTGAGGCTGAAATAACAATTGAGGAAAATAAGAAGGTGACAAAAACCTTAAGATAAAATTAAAAAACAAAACAAAACACCCCCAAGTATGAGATGTTCAAAGAGAGATTTCCAAAGTCCTGACATACTTTGGAGTTTTGGTTTGTTTTTTTTTTTGGGGGGGGGTTTGTTTGTTTGTTTTCAAAAATCCTGAATACATGATTTTTAACTTCATGTCGCATCTTAGATCTTTCAACTTGTTCATCCTATGTATTTGCAGCTTTGTATCCTTTGACCTTCATCTCCACATTTCCTCCCTCCACTCCATTTCATAGGAATTTAAAAGGCCACATGCATGTACAGGGCTGTGCACATGCCCAGGAGACAACAGAGAAGGGCCCTAATCTCTCTGTCCGCTGACCTTAAGACTGTGTGCAAGCTAAAAATGAAAGCTAAATTAAAGTTGGAAACTGCTGCAGCACTGATGGTCCCAACTATGGAGGTTCCTGTGGACCCCACCCTGGGACAGTGGTCAGCCAGGGAGACAACCCTGGAAAAATCAAGAGACTTTATGCCAATCTGATAGCATAAAGCCCAGATGTCTGAAAGGGCATGCACTGTGCCATGGGCCAGGTGGCAGCCTGAAACAATGCGGTAGAAGTCCTTCTCCTCAGGAGTCTTTTATTTGGTACAGCAACAGAGTAAACATGCAAGAATGCACAGCAGTCGAGGTTAAAAGAAAGGGGAGCTCAAGGCTCCCAGGAAGGTTGGATAAAGGGCAGCATTGGATAAACAGGAACATAGGGTAATGGAACATCTGAAATGACCAGATAACGTATACAGGGAGAAGAAAAGGGGAAAACAAGTTTGGTCCCTTTGAGCTATCTTAACTTCCCTTATTTAAACTACTGATGAAGAATCTAAGTGTCTAAGCCCATCTGCACGGCTGAAGCCCCACGCAGGCGTAGTCACCCAGACATTCCTCTGACTGGGCACTTTACCCTGAGTTAGAAGGTCTGTGAGGAATTCAGCCGGCCTGTCTCCCACACTCAACGTGCACACAGAACCTCCCAGCAAAGGCTAGGAGACATACTGGTTCAGGGGATTTAAGAAAACCTCTCACCATCTTTAGTTGATCACTAAGCTAAATGAGTAGAGAATTCAGTGTCTGTACATGACAAAAAATACAGACTTTACTGAATTAGTTCAGGAAAATCATTAAACAGCAAAAGAAACTAAATCTGTGGAGGAGGAAATTCAATTTTTTTTTTTTTTTTTTTTTGAGACAGAGCCTCAAGCTGTTGCCCTGGGTAGAGTGGCATCACAGCTCACAGCAACCTCCAACTCCTGGGCTCAAGTGAGTCTCCTGCCTCTGCCTCCCAAGTAGCTGGGACTATAGGCACCTGCCACAATGCCCAGCTATTTTTTTGGTTGCAGCTTGTCATTGTTGTTTGACAGGCCTGGGCTGAATTTGAACCCGCCAGCTCAGGTGTATATGGCTGGCGCCTTAGCTGCTTGAGCCACAGGCGCCGAGCCATATTGATTACATTTTAAAAAATATCCAGTGTTGGCTCAGCACCTGTGGCTCAAGCAGCTAAGGAACCAGTGACATACACCTGAGCTGGTGGGTTTGAATCCAGCCCCGGCCACCAAACAACAATGATGGCTGCAACCAAAAAATAGCTGGATGTTGTAGTGGGCGCCTGTAGTCCCAGCTACTTGGGAGGCAGAGGCAGGAGACTCGCTTGAGCCCAGGAGTTGGAGGTTGCTGTGAGCTGTGATGCCACAGCACTCTACCCAGGGGGACAGCTTGAGGCTCTGTCTCAAAAAAAAAAAGAAAAAAAATATATATATATATATAAAATATCCAGTATTCAACAAAACATTTATGAAACATGAAAGAAACAGGAAGGCATGGCCCACGTGCAAGTAAAAAAATAGCTAATAAAAACTATTTCATCCCTGAAGAAGCCCAGACACTGGACTTACTAGACAAAGACTTTCAATCAGCTATTATAAATATGTTCAAAGAGTTATGTCTAAAGAACTAAAAGAAAACATGGGGACAATGTATGATATTCCTTAAGATAGAGAAATTATTTAAAAAAATAGAAATTTTGAAGTTGAAAAGCACAATAATGGAAATGAAAATTTCATTAGGGGAGTACAATAGCAGATTTGAGCAGGTAGAAGAATCACCAAAATTGAAGATAGGTCAATCGAGATATGTAATCCAATCTGAGGAACAGGAAGAAAACAAATAAATACAAATACACAGATGCTCATAAATCTTCAGAGCACCATCAAGCATGTCAACATACATATAGTGGCAGTCCCAGAAGAGAGGGGAGAGAGAATGGGGCATAAAGAATACTTGAAGAGGGCAGCACCTGTGGCTCAGTGAATAGGGCACCAGCCCCATATACCGAGGGTGGTGGGTTCAAACCTGGCCCCAGCCAAACTGTAACAAAAAAATAGCTGGGCGTTGTGGCGGGCGCCTGTAATCCCAGCTACTCAGAGGCTGAGGCAAGAGAATCCCCTAAGCCCAAGAGCTGGAGGTTGCTGTGAGCTATGATGCCACAGCACTCTACTGAGGACAACAAAGTGAGACTCTGTCTCAAAAAAAAAAAAAAAAAAAGATTAACAAAGGATGTCTTTATTTCCTTATTTTATTTATTTTTTGTCTCTTACCTAGGCTGGAGTGCCACGGCATCAGCCTAGCTCACAGCAACCTCAAACTCCTGGGTTTAAGCCACCCTCCTGCCTCAGCCTCCAGAGTAGCTGGAACTACAGGCACCCACCACAACACCTGGCTGCTGCTCTCGAACTCCTGAGCTCAAGTGATCCTTCTGCCTCAGCCTCCCAGAGTGCCAGGATTACAGGTGTGAGTCACTGCACCCATCCTAAAAGAGGATATCTTATCAGAAACCATGGAGATCAGAGAGCACTGAGGTGACATACTCAAAGTGCTAAAATAAAAAGACTGTCAATCAGAAATTCTATATGTAGGAAAGCTATCCCTTTTAAAGTGAAAAGAAGCAAAGACATTCGTAAGCTAAAAAAAAATGAGAGATATCATTGTTTAGCAAACCTAATCCATGACAAACACAGGAGGTTGTTCAGGCTGAAATAAAAGGATATAAACAGTAACTCCAATCCACACAAAGAAGTAAAGAACACCAATAAAGGCAACTGTGTAAGTAAATATCAAAGGCAGTCTAAATGATTTTTTCATTGTCTTTTCTTCTACCTGATTTAAAATATAACTGTGTAAGCAATGATTATAAAACTGTGTTGGGCTTGTTTTGTATGACTATAATAACACAAATATACAATGCAAATGTAATGGAAGGAACTATATAGGAGCAAAGTGTTTAGGTACTATTTAAATTAAGTTTGTATTATTATAATTTACAATAGATTGTTACAAATTAATATGTAAATTGTAATCATCAGAGCAACAAAGAAAATAAATAAAAAATACGTAGTAAAAGAAATGATGAAAGAATGAAAATGGTATGCAAGAAAAATCTAACACATAAGAAGGCAGTAATAAAGGAATAGAGAAACAAAAAAGTTCTAAGACACATGAAAGACAAGTAGTGGATTGGATTAAAGATGGCGGCTGAGTAACAGCTTCCCTGCAACTGGGCATGGCGAGTCTGGGGAGACAAAACTCCAGACATCTCTGGCTGGTGGGATCTGCCTATGATCATCCCTTTGAGGATATAGGGAGCCAGCAAGGGACTTCTGGACCCCAGGAGGAGGACAAAAACAGTGGAAAACTGGCAAGTGGCTGCGTGTGTTCGATCAACCTAATCACGCCGGCAACCTGCTCCTGCCCCACGGTCAGCAGCTCCTTCACGCCGTCGTCCATGGCCTTGGTGAACTTCCCAACAGCATCACTCTTCTGCTATCTGGGCCCAGGCAGCCATCAGCCACACGAGGAGGAAGAAAGGCAGGAAGTGGTCAGGGGGACTCAGACCAAGTGTACCCACAGGTGCCTGATGTATTTAACTTTGCTTCCTTTCCCCCTCTGTTCCTTGTGAATTTTAACTACAATTATTAGGAACTAAATAAAATCATTTCTTATTTAGTGAAAAAAAGTAAAATAAAATAAAAGACAAGTAGTGAAATTGTAGGTGTAAATCCTGCCTTACCAATAATTACATTAAACAGAGATTGATTAAATGCTCCAATCTAAAGCGAGTGATTGTCAGAGGGATAAAAAGACGTGATCCAACTATATTATATCTACAAGAGACTCATTTTATTTTATTTTAACTTTTTTAGAGATAGGGTCTTGCTCTGTTGGCCAGGCTGAAGTGCAGTGACCTGATAATAGCTCACTATAACCTCAAATTCTTGAATTCAAGCAGTTCTTCACCCACCTCCTGAGTAGATGGGACTACAGGTGTAAACCACCATACCTGGCTAATTTTTAAAAATTTTTTTATAGAGATGAGGGCTCATTATTTTGTCCAGGCTAGTCTTGAACTCCTGTCCTTAGGGAGTTCAGCCTCCCAAAGTGCTGAGATTACAGTCATGAGCCACTGTGTCCAGCTGAGTTCATAATTTTTCATCCTCTCTGTTTATTTCAGTCTTTTAATTGGTGTGTTTAGACCATTTACATTTAATGTTATTATTGATATCTTAGGACTTGACTTTTCCATTTTGTCATTTTCTAGTTATCTTTTCTGTTTTCATTTTTATATTTCCCCCCTATCTTCCTATAGGTTACTTGAACATTTTTCAGAATTCCATTTTTCTTATTATAGTATTTTTTACTATATTTCTTTGATTAGCTTTTTGTGATTGCTCTAGTTTGTTACATTAATATGTATATACCTGATCATAGTTTTATTGTGTTAGTATATCTAAAACACAATTTTATGCAGAAACTATTTTCAAACATAAATTTTTTTTTCAGTGTGCGAAAGGCATGGATGGATTTCATTTATTACCCTATATCTACAATTTATTTGAGGCAAAATATAAGCAAGACATGAAAATGCCTATTTCTGCTACCCTGTGATATAATTCTCCATCGTGAATAGTGATAAAGCTAATGGAAACTCTATGCCATCACCTACCTGCCTTTTCATATCACTGGTATTTTACAATTCTTATTATTTATGAAATCTCAGCACATGTAAGATTCTCCTACAAATGGAGCAGAATATCAAGAGAGTGCAGGCTTAGCCTCACTCCCCACACTGGTGCCTCAATGTTACAAAAATTAGAAAACGATGTAGGCAGTGACAACCCCTTGGGACTGATCCAAGCTGGACCAGTACTCCAGATAATTCCATGCCACAACAGATTACGTTGTCATCTAGCTTGTACAAATATTCATACCTGATCTTCAAATCTGGTACGCCATGCACTTTATTTGGATGAAAAGTAAAAGTGATAGAGGTTATCTGGAATTCACACGTGGAGATACTGACCTCTGATTGTTAGGTGATCCAGATTTTTTTTTTTTTTTGAGACAGAGTCTCATTATGTTGCCCTCAGTAGAGTTCTGTGGCGTCACAGCTCACAGCAACCTCAAACTCGTGGGCTTAGGCAATTCTCTTGCCTCAGCCTCCCAAGTAGCTGGGATTACAGGCACCACCACAACACCTGTCTATTTTTTGTTGCAGTTGTTTAGCTGGCCCTGGCGGGGTTCAAACCAGCCGTCTTTGGTACATGTGACTGGCTCTGTAATCACTGTGCTGGGGGCGCTGAGCCAGTTTTTCTTTTAACTATGATAAAAAAAACAAACAAACAAACAAAAAAAAACATATGAACCATGATAGAAGCTTAGGAAAAAGTTTAGTCAAATATACAGATACTAACTGTTCACTTAGTCATTAAGTAGAGCTGTGAAAAAGGATCATTTCAATGATTTTTCAAATAGAAAAACTAAAGAACTGAACTATCATGGGAATTTTCTTCA
>CAUYPK010077213.1:0-39098 GCA_963574355.1 Loris lydekkerianus | reverse complement strand
CAAAGCTCTCCCCAGATACCGCTGCTTCACAACCTGTTTGTCACTGTCACGGAGTGCCGGCCACGTGCTGGGTGCGGAGGATGTGACAGCAAACCAGGCTGACACAACCCCCACCCTAACGCAGCCGGGAGAGGGCTGCAGCTGCGCAGAGAAAGAGCGAGCACAAAACAGGAGCGCGCTTCAAGGCTCGCCTCCCCGCAGGGGCCCAGAAAACCGCCCCGCGGCTCGGCGGCTGCCACCCGGCGCCCACGCCCGAGTGGCAGGGCCAGAGCCGACCCGCTGGCGCCACAGGGGCGGCGGCCCTTAGTCACCCCAGCCCACTCCTCCGCCTCCTACCCGCGTCCGCCCCCGGGGCTTGGGGGGCGAAGGCGGATCCCCGAGGACACCGCGGGGTCCCTCATGGCCCCACCCATCCGTCCCGGCTGCGGGCACCGCCCTCGGGGCCGCGTTCCCGCTAGTTTGGCCCCGGAAGGGGGGGGCAAGGGCCAGGGTCGCTCACCTCTCGGCCGCGGACCCATCCCTGGGGCCGCCTGCGCTTCGCGGGGAGTTGGAGAGCCCCAGCCTCCGGTGCCGGGGAACCTAGCCCAGTCCCTGACTCCAGCGCCAGCTTTTCCAGCCCGCCTCCCACGTCGGCCTGGCCCCGCCCCCCACGTCCGCGGGGCCCCGCCTCCGACACTTGGCGCAGGCGCAGTCTTCACGGTCCGACTCGGGTTTCCGGACTCGGGGCGGGGGGCGGGTGGGGATGTCGCCGCCCGGTTTTCCGACCGGAAGTCGAGGGGAGGTGCCAAGTGTCGCAGCTCCCGCGTGCCGGAAGTTGTGCTTTTAGCGAAGGGGTCTTTTCTCCTTTTTTTCCTGCTGGCCGTGCTTTCGATTTAGAAAGACCCGGGTGATCTGTTCTTCACTACGGCTTCACCCTCAGACTTCCGGGATGTCTGCGATTCCTGCTGAGGAGAGCGACCAGCTGTTGATCCGACCCCTGTAAGGGACCAGCGAGGGAGGGAAGGACGCCACAGGCCGTGCGAGAGGCGCGGAGGGGCGGCCCGCGGGACCGGCCTCCTCCGGCGTCCGTCCAGCCGGGTCCGCGGGGGTTCGGTTGAACGGGAGTTGACTTTGTCTTTAATGTCAGAGGAGGGTGTGTTGGAGTTGGGGGGAGAATGTTTTCTGGGGCCCCTGGGCGCCTTCGTATCCGCTAAAATGTGTTGTCAGTTGCAAACACCAATCTCGGCGCATCCGGGCAAACCGGGAGGCGACTGGAGATGCTGATGAGCGGCAGGCTCAGAGGAGGACCTGAATGGGGCTGTAACCGTGCAAGGAAGAACCGCAGGTGTTTCTTAATACCTCCAGGACCTGCCCCGGGCCAGGAAGTGAAAGAGAATAAATTAGGGATTTGCTTGCTACGTGTTTCGGCCTTCAAAGCTCAGACTCTTAATTAGTAAAGTGGGAAGTTGGAGAAGAGGAAGTGCAGAGGTGTTAGGGACAAAAAACTCAGCCCTTGATTGACCATAGGAAGGGGAGATAGAACTGTGAGAACTTGAATTCCTGTAGATGAGCGATTTGAATCCATAACATATCTATATTGTTAGATAATTATTTGGTACCACATGAATGTATACATTTTATAGACGGTAGGTGATATCTCCTGTACACATCCATTCAAAAGGCTTCATTGAGCACTAACTTGAGACATAGCCCAAGGTTCCTGCTGCTTAGTTCACACCTGTCATGTTTTCCTGTATTCAGCGAATACTGAGGACCTGTCAAGCACTGCATTAGGCTTGCGGATACAAATAAGACAGGGCTGAGTTAATTGCTTTCACCAATTGGAGGGAACTACAGTGCAAAGTGAGAAGTACTGGAGAGACTCGGAGTAACAGGAGTTCATTACTTCAGAGTGACATCTGAAGTCCAGTGCCTACTTTAACACTTATTAGGACAACAACCTCACTGAACCCATTTCCTCATGTGAAAATACTGTAACAGTACTTGAGTAAAAATCATGGTAGGTGCCTGGTAAATGATACTAATATAAGAATGCAGGAAGGCATTGAACTGAGCACTGTGAAAGTATGGAAAAGAGGTTTCTAGCAGATTGAGGAGGGAGATATCTCATGCATCCTGCAAAATGTGATGCTTGGGCTGAGTCCTAAAGAATGAGTAGGAATTAAAGACAGTGTAGAGGCCAAGATGTTCCAGGCAGAGGTGGCACATGGGAAAGTGAGACTGGTCACAGCTCGTGGACAGATTCCTCGTGGTTGCAACTAAAAGGTTAGCAGATGAGATGAAACAAGCTATTGATGTCCAGATTATGAAGTACCTTGTATACATATTAAGGAGTTTGAGTCTTTATTGGGTCAATTATATGGAGGCAACAAAGGATCTTAAACAAGCATAAGATAGCGTGGAAATTAGATTATGGGAATGTCACTCCTAGAAACAGGTAGGAGATGAAAGGATGAAGTGGGAGGATCCAGTAGGATGTAATTGAAATAATCCAACTCTAAGCAGTGGGAGCCTATAATGAGTAAAATGAATGTTTCGAGAGTTCAAAAGTGCAATCTTCAGGGTTTGGTAACTGCTCAGATGTATCTGAAGGGATGGTTATGGGGAGGAAAGACAGGGCAGAGAGGAGCCTTAGGATGACTCAGATTCCAAGGTTGGGTAGCTAAAAAAGGGTTGTGTCATTCACTTAAGTAGTACAGGATATGGGGCAGGTCTAGAGTAAATGTAGGAGTTTTGTCATTTTGTAACAGCTTTATTGAAACATAATTAACATGTAATACAACTCATTTAAAGTGTACGATTCAGTGGTTTTTCCCGGAGTTGTACAACCATCACCACTGTCTAATTATAGAGCATTTTCATCACTCCAGAAAGAAACCTTGTACTTATCAGCAGTCATACCCAATTCCCCTAGGAATTCCCAGTCCTAGGAAACCACTGATCTTTTTCTTCTCTATAGATTTGTGTATTCTGGACGTTTCATATAAGTGGGATCAGAAAATATGTAGCCTTTTGTCTCTGGCTTCTTTTGCTTCACTTCCAAGGTTCATAATTTAGAATTTACTACATGTCCTGCACTGTAGCAATACAGCAGTGACCAAGATAGACAGTATCTCTGTTCTTATGAAGCTTTCATTTTAGTAGTGAAAAACCTGCCATGAGTAGATGCAATAACTTCTTGTAGTTGTATTTTGATAAAACCATGCTAGACTATAGCTTGCTGTGAAGGACAAATTAGAGGAGGTAATCAAGGGAAACCCTCTGAGAAAGTGACCTTTGAACTGAGACCCAACTGATGCAAAGGAACCAATCATGCCAACATCTGAGGGCAGAACATTCCAAGAAGAAAGATGAGCAAATGCAAGGGTGTTGTGAAAACTACCTTGGCATATTGAATATGTGTCCCTGGGAGGTATTTAAGGAGAGATACCTAATGTCAGGTGTGTAAATATAGAAAGAAATTGAGACAAAGGTGTGGGCAGTTTGCTAAATGAATTTGAGGAATTGATAGAGGGACTAAATATTTTTTGATTTAGGTGATGACCTATGCCTCAAATGAAGAGGGTAGAGGGTTGGAAAATTTGGGAAAGGGGAGAAAGTTTGGAATAGTTGCTATGGAAACTAGAAGAGAAAACTGAGCTAGGGACACTTAAGAGGGAATATCAAGAGCCACATAAAGTGGAAGGCTGGGGTATCTGTAAAAATTAAAATTTGTTTTTTATTTTCATCAACAGCCTAGGAGGTGAATCTCAGTTGGGGACAAATCGTTTTCATGTCTTATCTCCTAGCAAACTTTGTTCCTTGAGGTCAGGGTCCACATATCTCAGGCACTTAATATAGCAATTGGCAAATACAGAGGGTGCCAAAAAAAAGGTATACACATTTTAAGAGAGGAAAAAGTATTAAATTTTTAATACTCAAGTCATGTTTGATTTCTGCCGTTATAAGATGTGACTGGTATTAATCTTTTGTTAGCAGTATCTATTGAGTATTACAATTTTAATAGTTTCTTCTTAAAATGTGTGTACTTTTCTTTGGCACTGTAGAAACTGCTTAATGTTAAATGACTGAGTGTACTGTGAACTAAAATGGTTGCGGAAAGGCGTCAAAGAAGGTGAAGGATTTGACTTTTTTTTTTTTTTTTTTTTTTTTTTTAATTTCAACTTGCTTGTACCGTCTTCTTTGTTTGAAGTACTCTTTTTTGTTGTGCATTTTCTTCTTCCTCTGGCGATGCCTGCTGTTTTCAATGTTAGTAGAGACGGGGTCTTACTCTGGTTCACTTCTGTTCATACTGGTCTCAAACCTCTGAGCTCAGGCAATCCACCTGCCTCGGCCTCCCACAGTGCTGGGACGACAGGTGTGAGCCACCACGCCCAGCCAAGGTGAAGGATTTGAAAAACAGGTGAAGTTTAACTTGAAGGGTGCCTTGTCATCATTGGAAATTATGGCCACTTTATTCATGTAAGAAAAAATGAAAACTGTTTAAGTACTGCTATTAAAATATACTGAAATAACAGAAGGTGAAAGAAAAAGGGACTGAAAGTATGAATAAGTACTCTATTTTTTAAATGTGTAATATGATCTTAAAGAAGATGACAGCATTTTGAAGTGCTTGTGGCTCTATACTTAAGTGCTAATTCCAAAAGTATTATTACATAATCTGCATGACTGCTAGTTGGCATTTAAAATACATCATAATTTAAACCTAACATTCAGAGGATTGAATTTAACCTTTGGACTTATTGGATCTGTGTGACCTTGTCTCACAATTTTAACAACTGCAGAATCCCTGCACTTCCAAAGATGACTTTTCCTCCTTTCCCACATTGACACTGTTCTTCTCTTGTAATTTTGTAGAACTCTGATGTGCCTCAAAATTTTTAGGTGATTACTGTCCCTAAGTGGGACATACTTTAAATTGTAAGAAACATTGAATTTACTGAGCTTGGATTTGGTTTTTTAATCATTTTTACTTCTCCCCTTGAATATTTACAGGGGAGCTGGGCAAGAAGTAGGAAGATCATGTATTATTCTGGAGTTCAAAGGAAGAAAAATAATGGTAATTATTATTTTTGTAGTTGGGTTAATAGTATGGCTCTGTCTGTATTGGGTGTTAGCTCTTTTCTGTAGCCTTGTTATCTGTTTGGCTCCCAGAAAAATGTTATAGTGCATGTAATTTATGCTGTGCTATGTTAGTGAAAAAAACTAAGTTAGTACTAATTTGACGAAAGATTAAGTAGATTAAGAAGACATCTTGTAAGATTGTAAAATTATCAACTAGATCTGCTGAGCTATTGTTTCTTCAAAGTCCCTCTTCCACTTTTGGAGGATTGAGCCAACCTACCTGCCCTACCACCAGTGGAAGATCCCAAGGACTGACTGCCCCAAACACATGCAGAGCTCTAGCCATTCCCATGTTGCATGTGGTGATCAGTCTTTGGCATATAGCATTAGGACCCTGGCCTCGGGCAGGTCACTCTGTTTCTCTATGCCTGAAAAGTAGATGGAATGGATGAGATGGTTTCTAAGGTACTCATTAGAAAGGCAGCTCATTGGTTCATGTTCCTTTGGTTCCTCTTCTCAACTTCTCCCAATCTTAAAAGAATAGGTATATGCCAGTGTAGTCATTTATTATATTAATTTGGCAGTAATGCCCTACAAAATAAGTACATGTCCTTTTTTTTTTTTCCTTTGAGACAAAGTTGCCACTCTGTTGCCCTGTGTAGAGTACCATGGCATCATAGCTGACAGCAGCATCAAACTCTGGGACTTGAGCAATCCTCTTGCCTCAGTCCCCAAGTAGCTGGTACTACAGGCATGCGCCATTACACCTGGCTGGTTTTCTATGTTTTAGTAGAAACTGGATCTCACTCTTGCTCAGGCTTGTCTGAAACTCTTGAGCTCAAGCAATCCCTGTCTCAGCCTCCCAGAGTGCTGGGATTACAGGCATAAGCCACCGTGCCTGGCCAAAATAAGTAAATGTTTAATGACTGACTCTTAGGAATCTGTTCCCTAATGCCTTAAAATATTTAAATTACTGTGATCAAGAAGTTTCCCATTTCTAATTATTATCTTCTCACAGTAGTCAGATCTGATTGTAGTATATCTATGAACTTTTAAAGTGCCTACCATCTTCTGATGTCAGAGTTCTGGAAAAAGAATTCATTTATTGTTAGGGTGACTAGCAGAAGAATCTAAAGTGAAGATGTCTCATGTTTTGCATCTTGTGACCCTAAATATGAGCTATATTTTTAATTTGGGAAGTTAGAATTGTTTATGGCATATTTGCCATATTTAATAAGAATTATGTTCCAAATGCAAGTGTATGGAATCCATCTTGGTTATTTGAATGTGGGTCATTTATAATTATTGTCTGTTTTCTGGATGAATTTTAGTAAAATGTGCATACTGTGATCTTTTTCCCTGTTTCTTTTAGTTGGACTGTGGGATCCATCCTGGCCTAGAAGGAATGGATGCACTTCCTTATATCGATTTAATTGATCCAGCTGAGATTGATCTCCTGTTAATTAGTCAGTAAGTTTTGTCCCTTGATAACAACACTGTTTTTCAAGGATTTTTACTGTCAAGATTTTTTTTTTTTTTTTTTGAGACAGAGCCTCAAGCTATCGCCCTGGGTAGAGTGCTGTGGCATCACAGCTCATAGCAACCTCTGACTCCTTGGCTTAAGCAATTCTCTTGCCTCAGCCTCCCAAGTAGCTGGGTCTACAGGCACTTGCCATAATGCCTGGCTATTTTTTGGTTGTAGTTGTCATTGTTATTTGGCAGGCCCGGGCTGGATTAGAACCCGCCAGCTCTGGTATATGTGGCTGGTGCCTTAGCCGCTTGAGCTACAGGCGCCGAGACAGTCAAGATCATTCTTGACCAGATTTTGAGGTTTTGGTTTTCTAGAAGTATTTTCTACTAGGGAGCTTGTTACAGACATCTGCATCTAAGCCAGCAGTCTATAGTGCCGTCACAGGCTAGAGAAGCTACTATGGAAAACTTACTACCTCCAGATGAAAGCAGTGAAGAAGTGGGGGGAAATACCTTAGACTGTAAAACATGAGAATAAGAAAGCGCTTTCTCAGGCTTTCACCTGGAGGTTGCTATCTTGTCACATTCGTCTAAAAGTACTTCATTTAAAAATAGTGGCATGTTTCAGCTTGATTCTGCTAAAATATTTATCGTAATTTTAGCTTCCAAGAGTAGTTTTGGGCATATTCTTCCCTCTTTAATTTCTCACTAATATGGTCGGTAAGTGGGTTCCAAACAAGATAAGTTCTGTGGGTTGGTTCTTAAGTTGAATTTGTATGTAAGTTGGAACAGGTAACATTTACCTATTACCTGTAATAGTCTCCATAAGTGTGAATTATACATAAGATATTTGTAACTCAGGGATTGCCTGTAAAGTTTTTTGTTGTTTAAACTTTCTTTTTCTTAATTTTTTTTTTTTTTTTGAGACAGTTTCATTCTGTTGCCCAGGTTAGAGTGCCTGGCATCCACCATAATACCTGGCTCATTTTTCTGTTTTTAGTAGAGGGGGGGTCTCATTCTTGCTCAGGCTAGTTTTGAACCCCTGAGCTCAAGCTGAGCCTTCGCCTCCCAGAATGCTAGCAACATAGGCACGAGCCACTCTGCTCAGCCTCCAAAAAAAAAAAAAAAAAACTTTAAATCTTTTTCCTATACTAGAAAAATATGTTTTTTTTTATTTCTTTCTGCACATACCTACTTTTGGTTTTCTCAAAGTATCAGTATATAGTTGTTAGAGAATTTTTTTTTTTTTTTGAGACAAGCTGTCACCGTAGGTAGAGTGTCATAGCGTCACAACTCACAGCAACCTCCAACTCTTGGGCTTACGCTATTCTCTTACGTCAGCCTCCGAAGTAGCTGGGACTACAGGTGCCCGCCATAATGCCCGGCTGTTTTTTTTTTGTTGCAGTTGACATTTTTGTTTTAACTGGCCCAGGTGGGTTTGAACCTGCCAGCCTTGGTGTATGTGGCTGGCGCCTACCCACTGAGCTACAAGCACCGCCCAGTAATTTTTTTGTACAGTAAAGGACAGTTTCATTATCTATGGCAGGGATCCTCAAACTGCGGCCCGTGGGCCACATGAGGCGGTGTGATTGTATTTGTTCCCGTTTTGTTTTTTTACTTCAAAATAAGATATGGCAGTGTGCATAGGAATTTGTTCATAGTTGTTTTTATTTAAACTATAGTCCGGCCCTCCAACTGTCTGAGGGACAGTGAATTGGCCCTTTGTTTAAAAAGTTTGAGGACGCCTGATTTGTGGCATCTGATGGGTATTATTTTAAGAATTAATATAATCTCTCTTGCTTTTTAAGTTTCCATTTGGATCACTGTGGAGCTTTGCCTTGGTTTCTGCAGAAGACAAGTTTCAAAGGAAGAACCTTTATGACTCATGCCACAAAAGCGATTTACAGATGGCTTCTTTCAGATTATGTCAAAGTCAGGTAAATTACTTTAGTAGATTTTATCTGCATTTGGCTCTGCATAAACATATGGTTCAGGAGACAGACCATTTGGTGGATTTTTTTGTTGTTTTTTTTTGTTTTTGAGACAGAGTCTGACTCTTGTTGCCCACGCTAGAGTGCCGTGGCATCATTGTAACTCACGGCACCCTCAAACTCTTGGACTCAAGTGATTCTCCTGCCTCATCCTCCCAAGTTGCTGGGACTACCACAGGGACCTGCCACAGTGCCCAGCTAGATTTTCTATTTTTAGTAGAGATGGGGGTCTCACTCTTGCTCAGACTAGTCTCAAACTCCTGGGCTCAAGCAATCCACCCTCCTGAGCCTCCGGGAGTGCTGGGATTATAGGCGTCATCCACTGCACCTAGCCCGTTTTGTGTTTTGTAATTTTAGAATCCTGCTCCTTAAATTGGGTATCTTATATTTTAAAATAAAGTGCTCTTTTTTTGTTCACAAGAATGTCAATAATTTATTAATTCATTAACAAAGTCATTAAATACCCATTTTGTATCTAGCATGTTCCTGACTGAAGTCTTTATGTAATTTTTATAATCTTTTCAATCTTTGTCCAACTTACGTGAATTTTATGATAGAAATAGTCTAAATAGGATTTCATAATTTTTAAAAAATTTAAAACCAAATGCATTATGAAGCAGTATATATTGAATTCTTATTTTGGATTATTTGATTAGAGAAAATTAAAATAACTGTTAAATGAAAAAATTCCCTAGGGGAGTTCTTACTAGCTCTAAGAGGAACATCCACACCTCTAACAAAAAGTTTGAAATGTTTGTGTGATACCTACAACATAAATTATTAACTTTCAAAAGCTGACAGCTTAATATATGTATTCTAAGAGTAGCTAAAATGCTGTTTATTATTCAAATATAAACACAAAGGGCTAGGGAAAAAAAAGAATGACTCTTATAAACATTAAATTTTAGAAAAGCTATATTTTTGGTAGGAATACCTACTCTTATAAAAATATAAAGAAATGAATGACAATAGGACATGACAACAGAGAAAACTGAAGACCAATATCCCTTATGGCTGTAAATGCAAAAATCCTCAGTAAAATACTAGCAAACTGTATTCAGCAGCACATCAAAAAAAAATAGTAATCTACCGTCACCATGCAAGTTTTATCTCGGGGTGTAAGGATGGTTCAACATATGTAAATCTAGAAATGGGATTCACTGCACAAACAGTAGTAAAAACAAAGACCATATGAATATCCCAACAGATGCAGAAAAAGCATTGGACAAAATTCAGTATCTTTTCATGATAAACATTCCCAACAAACTAGGTGGAAGAAACTTATCTCAAAATGATAAAGTCATATATTACAAACACACAGCCAACATTATACTGAGTGGAAAAAAGTTAAAACGCATTTCCACTAAGACCTTCAACTGACGAGTGTCCACTGTCACCACTTCTATGCAACATAGCCCTGGAAGTAGCAGTCAGAGTAATCAGGTAAAAGCAAGCAACAAATAGTATTCAAATCCAGTAAAAGGAGATCATACCATGGCTTTTTGCTGACAATATGACCTTATATTTAAAAAAATTCCAAAATTCTACCAAGAGACTCTTGAAATTGATAAATAAATCCAGCAAAGTCTCAAGTTACAAAATTAATGTACACAACTCAGTAACATTTCTATACATGAGTAACAGTGAAGCTGAGAGTCATATCAAAGACTACACACCAGGGCTACGCCTGTGGCTCAAAGAAGCAGGGCACTGGTCCCATATGCCGGAGGTGGTGGGTTCAAACCTGGCCCCAGCCACAAACTGCAAAAAAAAAAAAAAAAAAAAGAGTACACACCATTCACAATAGCTACAGAAAAAATAAAATACCTGGGAATATACTTACCCAAGAAGGTGAAGGCTCTCAACAAAGAGAGCTATGAAACACTTAGGAAATAAATCAGATGACACAAACAAATGGAAAAAATGCCATGCTTATGCATTGGTAGAATCAATGTTGTTAAAATGTGCATACTACCCAAAGTGATTTACAGATTCAGTGCAATCCCTATTAAAATAACAATGTCATATTTCACAGATCTGGTTATTTGTAACCAGAAAAGCGCCCAAATAGCCAAAGCTATATTAGGTAAAACAAACAAAACATGAGGCATCACATTTCCAAACTTCAAACTGTACTATAGGATATAGTCACCAAAATAGCATGGCATTGACACAGAAATGGAGACACAGACCAATTGAATAGAACAGAGTTTCCAGATATACAAACACCCACATCCAGACAGCTGATCTTTGGCAAAGCAGACAACAATATATACACTGGGAAAAAGAAGCCCTATTCAACAAATGGTGCTGGGAAAATTGGATCAACACATGCAGAAGAATGAAGCAGGATCCATATCTCTCGCCACTCACAAAAATTAATTCAAGATGCATAAAAGATTTAAATGTAAGGCATAAAACCATAGGAATTCTAGAAGAAAATGTAGGAAAATCTCTTCTAGGTATCAGTGTAGGCAATGAATTTATGACTAAGATCCCAATGCCAATTACAGGAACAATAAAAATAAATAAAAGCTGCTTGATTAGATTAAAAGGCATCTGCACATCTAAGGAAATAATCAACAGAGCAAATAGACAACCTACAGAATGGGTGAAAATATTCACAAGCTATATATCCAGTAAAGGGTGAATAACCAGACTCTACAAAGAACTCAAGCAAATCAACCAGAAAACAAACAAGCAAACAAAAATCCCCCCCCCCCCAAAAAAAAAAAATCCATTAAAAAGTGGACAGGAGATATGAATTGAAGGATTTCTTTTCTTTCTTTTCTTTTTTTTTAAGCACATTTTATTTTATTTTTAATACAAAGAAGGTTTTATTTCTATTAGGACCTTACAATCTTCTCAAAATTTAATACAGATATGAGTCATTCCTCTACACACAAGGAAGGAGAATGGTTTTCTTATTGAGCTCACTGAGCCACCAAATTCAGAAGTCATATAGGCCACAGTTTTTGCCATCAGAAATATAGTCTATAATTACAGATAAATAGTAATGGCTATTTTATAAACTTCAAGTAAATTTTATACTAGGGCTCTAAAATATTTTGTATCAGATTCATTAGTGAGTGTAAAATATTGTTATACTCACATTCCTTTTGAAAGTTTTTCTATTTTATTTATTTTTATTTTTTATTAAATCATAAGTGCATAGATCGTGTATACATTAATGAATGTATCGGGCACAATGTGCTGATTTCATATAGAATTAGAAGCGTTTGCCTCACATTGGTTAATATAAACCTCATCTCGTTTACTTAATTATTATGTTAAGACATATATACTCTATGCTTAATAAATCTGACCAGTACCCTTGCATGATGCTTTTCAAAAGAAAATAGATAAGTGGAAAATAAACATATGAAAAAGTGCTCAACATATCACTAATTATCAGGGAAATGCAAATTAAAATCACAATGAGATATATCACCTTGCAGTGTTAGGTGAAGGAAGAAAAGAATGCTTATAACTGTTGGTGGGACTAAAAATTAGTACAACCTCTATGAAAAACAATATGGAGATTCCTCAAAGACCTAAATGTAAACCTACCATTTGATCTAGCAAGCTTAGTAATGGGTATTTACCCAAAGGGGAAAAAAAAGTCATTTTATCAGAAAGATACCTCTACTCAAATGTTTATTGCAGCACAATTTGCAATTGCAAAGATGTGGAACCAATCTTAGTGCCCATCAACTCATGAGTAGATAAACAAAATGTGGTATATGTATATCATAGAATACTACTCAGAAGACTACTCAGCCATAAAAAAGAAAAAAAATGAATGCATGTCTTTTGCAACCATTTGGATGAAACCAGAGACCATTATCCTAAGTAAGGTATCCTAAGCAAAGAATGAAATAGCAAACACCACATCTACTCACTGTTATATTGGAACACAAGTGCACAGAGGAAAGTAAAACTCTGTGATACAGCCAATGCACCATGACTAAAATAGCCCTGTAATGATTGGGTTTTGCTCATATTATTATGTTTATAAGTTCTCAGAACAATAATCGTAACTTTGAATTGTTTTGCGAATTATGTCAAATGTTTTGGAGAAAAGGTAAGGTTACACCTTAAATGTAGAAAAATTAGAAACAGAACATGAAGTAAGACTAAAAGTATGATACAAAAGAATCCATGTAGTCTTATTTTACAAGGTGCCTTACCAATAATGTGCAAAAAAGTACTCTGAAAATTGCCACAAGGAAATAAATAGAATGAAATGTTTGAGTAGCTACAGCAAACAGAGTACATTAATTACAACATCAAGAAAACTTAGTAAATGTGGAATGTAAATGTCTTAGCACAATAATGAAGAAAATGCCAGGAAGGTTATGTTAACCAGTGTGATGAAAATGTGTCAAACGGTCTATGAAACTAGTGTGTGGTGCCCCATGATCACATTAATGTACACAGCTATGATTTAATAAAAAAAAAAAAGAAAAAAGAAAAATGCTGTCTCCTGAAAAGAGCTTAAGGGAAAAGTATTTTTCTCCTCCCATAGTACAAAGTAACTTATACTTCATTAATGGATGGCAAACCTTTGAATAGATACTTTGAATGGAGACAGATCTGTGGGGAAGTGGCGTTGGTCATCCAGGTAAGTAAGAATTTCATGTTCAAAGCCATTTGGGGTCTTCGCTCTTCTTACGGTTTTGCAAGTCAGATATTTTCACATTGCAAATCTGATGTTCTTCTAATATCTTCTAGCATCTATCTAGGAATGAACAACATTAATATTTGCGGCATCTGGTGTTGGAATAAAATGGTTCCTGTACCTCAACCATCATTTAGCAATCATGCCTTCTGTCTCCTGATGTTTCCTTACATTTCACAGCGCTCACCAGTATAAGCTGCTTTCTATATTCCCTCATTTAAGCCTTTATGCATCACATAATAGATAATTAAATGGAGGTTTTCAAGAATCTGGTAACCCAGATTCATGACTCTGAACCTAATTACAGAGCTCTTATTCCCCCCCCCCTCCAATATACCGAGATGTTGCTGAATTTCAGTTGGTTGCTCCTATCTTTTCCCCTTCTTATGAAATGTAAAAGTCTTAAGTAGAGCAAATAGTCTTAGGCTATAGCGCTCACATAAAGTATAGATTTTAAGTGAAGCCTGGCTCAGTGAAGTCAGTAAAAGCTGACTGTGCTTTCATAATACAAAGAGTTCTGAATGAAGCAGAATTTTTTGTTTTGTTTTGTTTTGAAGTTGATGGGAGGTTTCAGAAAGTACAGTTTTTTAGAGAAAGAAGAGGGAGCAACAAAAAATAAATTGGTAATGTGATTTGTAGCCCAGAAGTATCTTAAAATTGGCACGGAGACTGGGATACAAACGTGGAGGCCTGAGACTATTTCAAATAGACTATTAAGCAGTGCTGATCAGTGCCACCAAGCCGTACCACTAAGATGTAATTGGCAATAGGTCAATGGAAAGAACGGAAGGGGTTTCCCAACAGTAGTATGCATTCCCATAAAAGTTGTATTTGCTGAGATTAAAAAAAAAAAAAAAACAAACATTCAGGTCTACACATGCTCATGAGCAGGAAAAAAGTAAGAAAAATGTATTGCCAGATTAGGAAGTGATTATAATACCATTTGCTAAACTAGTTCATATAAATTTTTAACCATAGGGAACAGCTTTGAGGTTTTTCCACACAGAATATTGTGCGTTCACTTTTGTTTTTCAGGGCATTCATTTCAATTATATATTCCTTTTCTTTTAAAATTCACTGCCTTTTGACAGCTTTATATATCATTCGATCATTAAACTAGCATAGAGCAAGCAATAGGAAGATATTGTGCCCTGTATCATCTGTTAATTTCTACTATGCAGCTTGAGTAAATTTAAAATCCTTCTAGCCTGAGGAAGCTTTCTGGTTCTCAGTGTTACCTAGACTCTTTAATAAAAATATCAAACCTTTTAGATTTTCAGAAAGCAGGTGTATTAGAAGGTAATATGCTTTCCAAAAATGCCTTAAATCACCCATCAGCTTAGCTTTTTAATATGTGCTATACCTTTACACATACCAGTATGTTTTATGATCTAAGACAACAACTTTAATATTTAAAATGTTACTTTTACTCTGGGAAGATGTCTAATCTGTTGTGATGGGTTACCGCTCACTGAAGTGTTTCAAATCATGTATGCTTAGAGGACTAAATTTTCAGTTTTTATTTATCATCTTATGAGTCAAGTATTTTTAATTGCTTTCCTATGAGATAAAAGTTTACCCATTTCAATTTCACAAATAATTCATGAGGGTTCATGAATATGCATATTCTCTCTTATGTGGCATAAAATTATTAATCAGTTTTTCCTCAAAGTAGAGTAATAGACTAAATAAAATGGGACTTAGAATGAAAAATAGATTATAAACAAAAGGATTTACAGAAAATAACCTTCATCTTTCTTAGTCATTTTAGAAAATACATTTCAAGTGTCAAAAGGTAAGGTCAATTTGCTAACATTTGACATAGTATGTTGTTGTTTAGTGTACATGACAGGACTAAAGATATGAAATGGACTAATATGTGAGCCTAAAGGAAGAGGAAAGTGTGATATTTTTTATCGATATGTGTGTGTTATCTAAAATATTCTATTACCCTCCAACACAATTGTGTTTAGTATAAAAGTAATACATTTTTGATTGGTGGGGTTATACCTGCGGTGCATCTTACAAGGGTACATGTGAAACTTAGTAAATGTAGAATATAAATGTCTTAACACAATAACTAAGAAAATGCCAGGAAGGGTATGTTAACCAGTGTGATGAAAATGTGTCAAACTGTTTATAAAACCAGTGTATGGTGCCCCATGATCGCATTAATGTACACAGCTATGATTTAATATTAATTTAA
This sequence comes from Loris lydekkerianus, assembly GCA_963574355.1. Taxonomy (NCBI): domain Eukaryota; kingdom Metazoa; phylum Chordata; class Mammalia; order Primates; family Lorisidae; genus Loris; species Loris lydekkerianus. The sequence continues at coordinate 23,686 of CAUYPK010077213.1, read as the reverse complement.
AAAAATGTCAGCACCACTATCATTAGGGAAATGCAAATTAAAGCTGCAATGAGATATAACTATTAGAATAACTTTTATCAAAAAATATGGATAAGAACTGTTAGAGAGAAGGTGGCAAATAGGGAATTCTTATACATTGTTGTTGTTAAAGTAAATTAGTACACCTATTATGGAAAACAGTATAGAGGTTACTCAAAAAGCTATAAATAAAACTATTGTAAGACTCAAAAAAAAAAAAAAGACTCAAATTTACTTTTCACAGTTGCGAATGAAATCTATTATAACAGCTGTAATTATGGTGTAGAACTCTAATTTAGGTAAAACATTAATAACTTTTAGTGGAAAAAAATTAGAAGTCATTGTTGTTATTTTGCTTACCCTTAGTCTTATATATATTAACCTAAATGCATATAATAGCATAACAAACAGGTATGTTTAACAGTATTATTACATTATGCTTTAATAATCAAAATAATTTTAAAAATATTTCCATCTGACTTTCTGAGTTGATATCATAAGAAGTTTAATTTATTTATATTGATGACCTCAATTTATTATTCTCTCTGAAGAGAAAGGCATTCATATCTTCTGCTCTGTGGTAGGATGTGTGTTATTTATAAGAAAATCCATTACCAGTTTGCTTCTTAGTTTGCCTAAGAAACTTCTTACTAATTGGCCAAAATAGAATTATATGGCCGGAAGGAGTTATCATCTGCGTGTTTATTGCAGCAAATAGAGAAATTTACCAACTAACTTCAGCCATTTGGTCCTTTTACTCATTTTCACTGGACAAAGGAAATTCTCCCAGTATATGACCCCTCCCCCACAGTGGTTAGTAAGAAGTTTGAATTGCTGTCATAGGGTTTTACAAGGCTAGAGCTCTCAGGATTCTTCAGAGTGAGATGAATAAATAGGAGCATATAAATTTTCTTTACATAACTAGTAAACGAAGGCTCCTTTGGAGATAAATGCATACAGAGATATTTCTTTTGCTTTTTCCTTTCCTCTCTCCTTCCTTTCAATCTTTCTTTTGTAAATTTCTCAAGAAACTGTCACAGGATTACAGATACAAAGTCGTTGCTTCATAAAGATGGTTAGGATTATTGTTTTTCCCTCTGACCTGAATTTCTCTGGTTCCTCTGTTCCAGGATCCTGGTAATGATTAAATAAGTAACTATCATTTTTAGAAAACCTTAACTACTAAATGACCTGTCATAGAATTTTAGAAATTTGTGCAGATTCCCCAATCACTGCAGGTGTTAAGGAGTCAAGCTGGGGGTGGGGCGAAGAAAAGCCACCCCTAAACCCAGAGACACAAAACAACTGCAAATAAATTCTTATTACCAAGGAAGACAACAGTGTTATTAAACACAAGTGGAATTTCAGAAGAAAAAGGAAAATGAAGGGTTATTTGGCCCCTATTTCTGTTGCTTGGAACGAAAGTTCTGCTTTGTTCCAAGGACTTTGGTATTTAATTTGAAATATACTGGCTTGAGAAAAAAATTAGTACTTTTTTATTTTGTTTTATTTCATTTAAATTACAGCACCTGTAATTTGCTAACAAATTTGTGACTTGGCAGAATAAACACCATGTTAGTTGAAGATAAACAAACACTTTTGGAAATATCTCATAGATCGCCTTAAGTTTACCACTCAGATGTAACACAATTTTGGTCAGCATTAATAAAGTCCAAGTTCTTCTAGATAAGCTGGAGAAAATAAATAAGATCCTGATGAAGATAGTTTTAATGTTCCCTTCAGGTAGACTAAACTTTTGGTAAGTTTCACTCTATCAGTCACTGATCTCCCTTTTCTCAGAGCATTTGCTTCAGAAAATTTCCAATGGCAAAGTTTTTTCTTTGTTTCTTCCATATATCAATCTTCTCCCAGCCTCTTGCCAGTTTTATAACTGAGCACATTCTTGCTCAAGACCTGGGACTATCCCTTTGAAACATAATCATCCAGGTAGATAGTGCCCCAATCTCAGTCTCTATGCAAGGGCAGGGGTCTCCCTTTCACCAGACCATTAGCAAACACAGACAGCCCATTTACTGGCACTAGACTCCTCCTGCACTTTTCCGCTACCTCACTCCAGTCCCTACATTCCTGTCCACCTTTTCTTTCAGCAGAGTTGGGTTCAATCTCTCTTCCCTATTGCAATTGCCTTGATTAAAAGTCTGTCTAGTCTGTTTAACTTGCCCAGTGCAATATTTTCTCTGACAATTCCCAGATCACATGAAAACATACACAATGAAGACTAGATAGTAACAATTCTGAATACCAACTGCATGCCCATCTTATTATCAATAAATGAGTTAATATGTGTGGTACCTGAGTTTTCCAGGAAACATTAAAGATCTTTGGTTTGAGGACATTTGTGCTATTCATTTTTTTCCTCTGGTAATTACTTGAGAGAGAAAGAGAGAAAGATATACTAGTACACTGGTTGAATGCTTTATTCTCATGATTATATGCATTAGAACTATTTTAAAATTCAGTTTTAGAAAAGTTCTCTAATGCATACTGTAGAACGGAAAGGTTTGTTTCATTTTGTTTCCCAGTCTATGGTCTGTTAAGAAATAAAAACAATTTTAAGGTAATACTCCAATTAAAATCAGAAACAAACCCTAAAGGTATATGTCCATACATGTGATTTCAACAAATGGTTTTCTCTAGTTTAACAAGCAACTTCACGTTTCTTGCAGCTACTTTCTTTTTATGACCTTATTTGTTTCAGGCTATCTATCCAGATTCATCCTCTCTAAATCAGAGTTAAATTCTAAAGTCTGTGTGAAGCATTCTAGCAATTTACATACAAAGACTATGGATTATTTTAGAACTTCTGCAGGCAAGAAAACTAAGTGTTGATGGTCTCTAGGTCCTTGTGGTAAGTTATACAGTAACTCGAAAATGCTGAAAATTAATAAATTGTGTTGTGTTTTTCTTTTATCATTAAGCTTTCTCAAAACTGGTATTATGCTTCTGATATTAAAGACTAAGTTCTGGGATTTTGAACTTGATCATTCATAGAGGAAAAATTAACAAATTGTACTCATCTCCTTTATTGCACACTAAACACCTATTTGTTGATATTGTGTGAGATTTGATTATCCTTTTATTATACTTACTACACAACGGTTTACTTGGTACTTTTCACTTAGTGGGACATTGAAACACTCACAATCTGTAAGATGGGGCAGAACTTCATTTTCATTTTGTAGTAGAGGAAACTAAGTCTTCACAGACTTGGATTTCCTAGAATTAATCACTGGCATAATTGAGATGCAACTCTACAACTCTTGAGTTCTTTCTGTGTTTAACTACTTCTGTTTGAAGCACTGTGGCAATTTAACAAAGCAGTTCTATAAATTTTACAAATTTTCTGAGAAGAACCTTTTTCAAATTGTAGAACTAAAAAACAAAACAAAACAAAATGACTTGCCTCATTTTCATCACCTTGGCATTAATACATTTGTTATTTATATATTCATTTAATAAGCCTTTAACACCACTTCAGTGTTCTAAACATAAGTGGAATGGGAATATACTTCATGGCATAGTAATAAATTGGCAGTAGAAAGCTTTTATGTGTGAATGGGGAAGGAAGAATAAACTTGTATCTTCTGAGGCTTTGCGCCCCAGAATGAATAGATTTAAAACCAAGACTTTTAGGAAAAGGGAGAGAATGTCTATTCCTGACCATGGTAAAGTAATGGGTACTGGAAATTTCCTCAGATCCGTAGTGAAATCCCTCTCCATGCCAGCAAAGGCAGTATGGAGAACCCAGATTCTAACCTGCACAACTGTGAGAAGGTACTTTTGTCAACCCACCTGAAGCGGTTGTGTCAGATAAGGTCAAATAGGGATTTGGGGCTTTCATCTCTACAGGTTAGTAATGAGGGCCTTGCTTATAGTGTTCGTGAAGACTCCATGGGGAGCCTGAACTTTCACCCCTAATCAGCAGTGACAAAAATGTCCCTCCCCTTCTTTTGGAATGAATGATGTTGGAGAAGGCCAAGTGCTGAGTCAGGTAATGACCATTGTCTAGTGGTAACAAGACTACCTCCCACAATTATGTCATTGGAGACCACACAGAGAACCAAGAGTCTCATCCCCCCAGCAGTAACAAGGAATGGTCAGAGCTCAAGTGTCAAACAGAGACCAAATGGGGAATATAAACTTCAGTTCCCACCTAATAGTGACAAGGTAGTATCCACTTTCCCTGATTGAGTGGTATTGGAGAAAGTCACTTAAAAAAGAAGGTTTATATAAAATCCTGAATCTCATAACATAATGCAAATCTGACTAGGTCTCATTGAAATCACTCATCATAACAAGAACCAAAAAAAGATCGCAAATTGAATGAAGAAAAAGAAAAGTGAGTCATTGGGTGAGAACAGCAAGGTGAAAGAGATATTAGAATTGTTTGACAAAAACTTTAAGGCAGTCCTCGTGCTATAGCTACAATAAGTAATTACAAACATTGTGACAAATAAATAGAATGTCTCAAGAAAAAAATAGAGAACATAAAGAAGTATCAAATAGAAATTTTGGAACTAAATAATCAAATAGCCAAAATAAATATCTCAATGGATAGACACAAGAGCAGAATGGAGGAGACAGAGGAAAGAATTAGTGTACTGGGAAAGGCAACAATTGTAATCCTTAAGACAAGCAACCCCCCCCCCAAAAAAAAAAAAAAAAAAATTAGGCTAAAGAAATGAATAGGACCTCAGAGACCTGTGAGGCTATAACAATAGGTCTAACATGTCATCAGAGTATCAGAGTCCAGGAAAAATAGGAAAAGGAGGGAAGACCTGAAAAAGTTCACAGATAGCCTAATTACTTTCACCAACCAATCTCCTCCCCCGCCTTTTCCATAGAGCAAACTCTCATATATGGTACTGCCTAGTTCTTTCTTCTACCTTTTTGTTCATTTGTTTTGAGACAGAGTCTCACTATGTCACTCTTGGTAGAGTGCTGTGACATCACAGCTCACAGCAACCTCTAAATCTTTGGCTTAAGCAATTCTCTTGTCTCAGCCTCCCAAGTAGCTGGGACTACAGGTGCCCAACACAATGCCTGGCTTTTTGTTGTTGTTGTTGTTGCAGTTTTCATTATTGCTTTGGCTGGCCCTGGTTGGGTTCAAACCTGCCAACTTTGGTGTATGTGGCTGGTGCCTTACCCCCTGAGCTGTGGTTACCTTTCTTCTACCCTTTGTTTCACCCATTCATGTATCTATTTTATGCCAGTAATATGTTGTCTCAATTACAAGAGATTTTTGGTATACAGAGATACATGTTAAGGCAAGTCCTTTTTCACTGTTATCGCTGTCCTTTTCTTTTTTGAGCCATAAATATTGTTTTCTTCCATATGAAGTTTAAGATCCATTTATAAGTTTGACTTAAAACCGTGTTAGCGTTCCAATTAGAATTGCATTAAATTTACTTTAATTTAGAGAGAAGAGTGGTTTATGAGAATGAATCCTCTCACAAAGAGAATGGTATGTGTTTACATTTGTTCAGATTTAATTTTACATTCTACTATAAGATTTTATTGTTTTTCTCATATAGTTTCTATTTCTTATTACATGTATTTCCAAGTACTTTATCGTTTTCAGTGTACAGTGAGTGGAATATGCTTCACTTTCCATTTTGTAATTTACATTTATTTTGGTTCTGTTATCCATATGTTTCTATGATGGGTTTGTGGATATGATACATTTTATACTTTGTGAAATATATGATGAGAGAACAAAACCAGAAATCAAAGAATACTTTTGCTTTTAAAACTACATAAGGCATTTTAAAGAGCATGTTTTAAATAATTTTCCCAATAAAGAACAAAATTCACAATTTTAACTTGCCAGTGTGTGCATGAAAACCTTTCTTTTTTGGTGTATATTCACATATATATGCTGTCTTAGTTCTTTTGGGTCTGCTATGAAAAAATACCATAAACCAGATAACTTTTAAGCAAAAGAAATTTATTTCTCCGTGCTCTGAAAGCTGGATAATGCACTGTCAAGGTGCCAGCAGATAGTGTTTGGTGAGGGCCACTTTCTCATAGATGGAAGATTCCCATCTATGATCTAGGGTAAGAAAGGGCTAGCTAGCTCTCTGTAGTCTCTTTTATAAAGCCATTAGGCTAAGCATGGTGGCTCACACCTAGCAATTTTGGAGGCCAATGCAAGAGGATTGTACGGGGCTAAAAGTTCAAGACTAGCTTGTGAAACATAGTGAAACTGTCTCTACAGAAAAGCCCAGAAAAATTAGCCAGGCAGGGTGATAGGTTCCCATAGTCTCAACTATTTGGGAGGCTAAGGTAGGAGGATCATTTAAATCCAAGAGTCTGAGGTTGCAGTGAGCTATGATGACACTATTGCACTCCAGCTTGGGGTAAAAGAGCTAGTCCCTGTCACTAAAAAAAAAAAAAAAAAAAAAAAAAAAAGCAAACAAACAAAAAAGAAACTACAAAGCCAGCAATCCCATTTATGAAAGTCTCTTTCATAAGGAAATTAATCTCATTATGAAGGCTCTACCTTCATGAGATAGTCACTTCCGAAAGTCCCTATTGTCTATCAACTTGTGAGCTGACATGTGATATTTCATAATGAAGGAGTCTCGCTCCAGAGGCCATCCTGAGAACCTTTATATCATTATTTTTCCTATTATATCTTTATGATTCATGTTTAGAATATATGCTAAAATATTATACAAAACTATAATCTTACCACTATTTTCTGAAAGTGTCCATTTCTCCCCTTGAACACTGATAATAGGTATTGTTAAATACTGGAATCTATTTTAGGTTAATGGAGTAATATTGAAATTAATTGAATTGAATATGCATTTTAAAAATTTCAGGTTTGAATCTCGCCTTTACCAGATTCAGACTGAATGCCATATGACTTATATTTCCTCCTTTGAAAATGCTGGTGCACATATTTTGCCTATTTGTCCAATATACAGAATTTGAGTATTCTCATTGCACAAAAGCTCATGATATAATGAGAAATAGAAACTCACTATTATAGTGTCCTGCATAAATGCAAAAAAAATTTACATAGTTTGTATTTATTCTTTCATCTCTCTTTTGTTACCTCCAGAGAAATAATGAGGAAAATTTTTTGTTTTAATTTTTGTTTTTATACTTTGAAAACTTTTCCTCATACCAGGAGTATAAAATAATCAACAAATGCTTTTTGTATTTTCATATGAAATAGTGTATTGGGATAAAGTTTTATTTTTTTCCAGACTTATTTATTATAACAAATTTGTTTCATAATTTTCTTTTCTTGATAAACTCAATTTTTGGTCTATTTCTATTTCATTGATTTATTTCTTCTATGGCACCATACTTGAAAATGTTAGTTTGAGTTTGGACACAGAGAGAAGGAGAGACCCTTGTATTCTGGCTTATCCTTCAAGTCTGAAACTCAGGAAAGTACAGAGAGATGCCAAAAGCACCCAAAGATGTTTCAGCATCTAAGAAAGAAGATATTTAGGGGATTTCCTGAATAGTGATCTTGGTTTCCCTTCACTGAGGCTGACCAGAGAGATTAAGATTTAATGTGGATGAAATTCAAAGGGAACGATCAAGGTGATACTAACTGACTGGAAAATTGGGCATTTTTCAGCTCCAGAATGTTCATTTGATTCTTCATTACAGATCTCAGTTCTCTGGTGAAGTTCACCTTGTTATCTATGCTTTGTGACATATCAATTGCAATTATTTTAAAGTCCGTATCTGGAAACTTTAAATTTTGCATTACCTGCAAATCAATTGTGTCATTTTCTTTTGGTTCATTCTCCTGATACACTTGAAAGTTTTTGATTCTGTGGGCATTTTGTACATACAAAATTGTAAGAGCCCTTGATTAGTTAGTTTTTTGTCAGCAAATTAAATTACAGACAAAATAACCCTCATCAAGTAGGAACAGAGATGTTTTGAGGTAGGCGTTTAGTCTCTCTTAGGTTTATTTATGTCTTCATGTATTTATTTTCCTTTTTCATTAGAGTATAGTCCTTCAAGGTTCTGAACGGAAATCCTGGGTCCCTCTTTCCTGACATGTCATAGACAATGAGATCAAGAAAAGCCCAGGGAGTCTTCATTGTCCTCCCTGCCATTTTATTTCCCTTGGCTTCACTTCAGTCTCATTGCTTCCTTATGAATCATGAATATCTGGTCAGTAAAACCTGCTCAGACTGTTAAGCTCACAACTCTACACTGTTTTTCTTCATGAAATGTTGGCTTCTCAAGCCCTTGCTCTCTTATTAGCCTTAAAATCAAATTTTGTCTTTATCTCATAATACTGCCAAAAGTACTGCTCATTTTCTCTGCCTCGATTGCATTCCAATCTCTTTTGTCAACACAAATCACAGATTGGTGGATGTTTCAGGGGTGTTTGACCTGCAGCTGGCAGGTGCATGTTGATTTTATGAGAAATTTTTTGCTTATCTGTGACATTCGATATCACAAAAAGCATGCAGGAAACTTTTCGTTTGCTAATCAGCTTTCCTAGTGTTTGTGTATTTAACGTGTGGCTCAGACAACTCATCCTTCCAAAGTGAGGTAGAGAAAAAAGAAAAAAAAGGGTTTGATACCTCTTGTAAGAGCTACAGGATGTCAAGTGAGCTCAATGAGCATATTCTCTGTCCATGACTTTGGTTCCTCAGGTCTTAACTATCTTTCTAACTCTTTGAAGTCTTTAAAAGGTTATAATTTTTTTTTGTTTGTATTTAATTTGGCCTATGTAGCTGCTCTCTGTGAAACATTTGATCCATCACAAGTTAATCATTATCAGCAAGGAAACTCCTACTCAGTGATGCTTAAACCAAAATCTCCAACATCTAGTGAACCAGGCTGTTTTTAGAAAGAATTGTTTGGTATACCACTAGCCTCCTCTTTTTTTTTTTTTTTTTTTTTTTTTTTTTTAATCAAAGGACAGATTTGAGGTATGGCCCCAAATTTTGAATACGTTAGCTTCATACAGGAGGAAGAAAAAGAAACTTGGGCTCTTTTCTGGATAATTCAGTATGGGAAGAGAGAGAGAGAGAGAGAGAGGGAAAAAAAGAAAAAAAAAAAAAAAAAAAAGAGCTGGAGAGAGGGAAGCAAGGAAGCCAAAAGGAATTTCTTCCAATTTTCCCGTCTGACCTTAGAGGGGCACCGAGGACAAGGAACTCTTGCCTATCCTTCATTTAGGACTTTGAGAAAAAGGATATTGCTGACTGCAAAGTTAACTGAGAAGCATGGTATTTGCAGGCACGTGTTTTCTTAGCTGTTTCTTGCCTCCTTTGTTCTATATAAGACTCCAAAGTAGCCAATGAGTGCCCCCCAGGGAGAAAGTATTCATGACAGAGAATACTGTGTAATGAGGGATGAAGACCAGATTTCTCAGGCCAAAATAATGACAAGTTAAAGTAGTATCTCATGTAGTACCAGGGGGAGTCAGGATCAGGGCAGGTCAGATAGGGAGCCATTGCTGACACGCTTTGATGCAGAAGCAACCATATAAAAAATAATACCCACCAAAAACGTCATCTGTCAATAGCAACAGGGTGATCCTCACCAAGGTAAATAAGCAACAGTGCCTTGGGGACATGAGGATGCCAGCACACATCCAAGCAGCAGCCTGTGCCAGGAACTTCTTTCTTCCATTGCAATGGAAATGGGTCAACCAGAGCCTCCCACAAATATAAGTGGATAATATTTTTGGAAGAGAAACAGAGGGAGAGGAAGGTGCCCCAAGAGACTAAACATTGTTATCCAAAGAAGAGTTTGAATGTTACCTAAAGGTACTGTTTAAATTATCAATGCAGTTATATTTTAAGTCATATTGGACCTTGATCTAAAAATCGTATCTATGAACTATGGATGGAGAGAAAGCTCAGAGGAGCAACAATTCCCTGGAAAGTTGAATGATAGCTGTACTGAATGAATGCCTGAATGAACACATTAAATAAATGAATGTGTATATTCTCATACATTGCAAAAAGTTGGAACTGAAATCTAAGGCAGAGAGGAAAGATCATTCAGAAAACACTTTGTAACATTTGTGTGCATTTTTTACATCTTCTTCAAGATGAGCCTGAGTCTTTTTAATTTTCTTTTATCACATGGTTAAGTTGTGGACCTCTCCAGCATTAGTTTGTTAATCCAGGGGGACTGGAAGTGCCTGTAGGGATTTAGATTACAGCAGTGCATGATGCATATTGTATTTAGAAGCCAACAATGTCCCTGGTTTGAGGCCAGCCTCCTTGAGCTCACACTCATTAGGCTAGGGAAGGAAATGTTCTCTGAAGTTTTTATTAATAAGTGGCATCCTGTGAGATATGTCCAGTGTATATTAGGAAATCACTATCTACTACTTAAGATGATATCCTTATTAACTGTTCTGAAATGTTACATAGCTCCTCATTATCAAATAGTAGACGCAAACATGGAAATGACGGAAAAAGAAAATTTTGCCTTCCAGTAAAATCCTTGTAATAATGCTCCTAATTATCGGTAAAAGAAGGGAAGCTTTGGTGTTATAAATCCACTTTGTGCCTAGTATGAACAGATCGGCTACCAAAAATGGTACAACGACTGACTCCACCTGACTCAGAAAGCCACAGCAGCACAGACTAGTCAGCAAGTAGGTCAGAGCTTCCTTTAAAAAGACCTGTGTGCTCTGCAGCCTGACAAATATCTCTCCCTTATGTTTCTGCTCTCTGTAGGAGGAACTCTCCTGCTGGGACTTAGTGGATTTCTTAATAAATCTGATTTGAATTTGTTTTTCTTAGAACTGTTTTGCAAATTTATTTCCTCTTTTTTTATTTCTCCCAAACCCAATATATATTTTAAGGTACCAAGTAATTAGATCTCTGTATTACTCATTTAGGCCTTAAGACATTTTATATTTATTTTTTTGGGGGGGGTTCACCAAGTTGACTATAAAGGCATAGAATATGGAAAGAAGGATGCAATTGCACTCCTCCCCCTCGTCTTAGTTTGGTGAAGGCCATTAGAGCCTATGGTCATACAACGTAAGAAGGAGAAGCAGGAGAACCAGAATAAATACAGATTGAAGCTGATAGAGGAATCAGGGTGGTAAATTTTACCTTGGTGACTGACAAATATTTAAAGAATATAACTTGGTCAATTATTACACACCCTCTTTCCACATGATATTGACACAAGAAAAACCTATGTCCGTGTGGCAGAAACTCCAACAATGTAATTCCAGAACCCAAGCCCCTTGCCTTTTGTTCTGTAACTCAAGTGTCAGCATTTTCTTACCCTTGTGGGGTTAATTCTCACGATTCTGTGTTTACTCTGTGACTGGAATGCTAAATCAAGCAATTGGTTAAGTTCTGGAATGAAAATTGCTTTTCTTTCCTTTTCTCCCTCCTTCCCTTTCCCTACTCTTCTATTTCTCCCTCCTCCCCACCTTCTTTCCTGCTTTGTTGATCTTTAGTTATTTTTAATATGTAAAATATATAAATGCTCAAAATTCAAAGACATAATGATATCACAGAAGATGTTAGAGTACTAAAATTCAGGAATTGATCTCTCCACTAGAAAGACTAAGTTGGCAAGAACTGGCAGAATCACCAACGTCAGAACTCAGGAGACAAGTCTAACACCTGCAACATCTAAGAGAGTACTGGTAAAGAAAAAAGATGGAAATTTTGGTGAATTTCAATATTTTGAAATTGTAATAACTACAATTTTCTATCCGTTAGCCTCACAGCAAGTATCTATGATCACAGGGGCCAACAATTCCAGTTTAGCTGTCTGGTGTGAGGGTGGGCCATGGGGACCTTACCTGCTAACAAACAAGGTCGGGTGGTTTGATCTGCCTGACAGGTTACTGAAGATCTGACACAAGAGCTGGGCATTGTCTCAATTCTCATAGGCAGGATCAACTTCCCAAATAGTGTCAGTTGTGGGGATTTAAAGAGATAGAACATCCTTTTTCTTTTCTTCTATCTATCTAATATCTTCTAGATATTCCAAGAAATCTTTCTTAGGTTGCTCTTTGGCCACATAGATCACAGAACAGAAACTTCAGTTACCACATGTGACCAGGAATACAGTCTTTACAAAAATAGTTTGAAAAAGTCTATAAATAAATGAGTGACTAAAGCTTGCATTAAGCAATGACAGCAATCACTAGGATAAAGAAAAAACCTGATTTCAAAAGTCAATAAATTTACAATATTCAAAATGTCCTGATGTCAAGCAAAACAAAGTCACAAGCTTACAAAGAAATAGGAAAGTCTAGCCCACTCATAGGAACAAAAAAGGAATTAAAATAAACCAACACTGAAGAAACAAAGCTATACATATTGGATTTTCTATACATTAACTTTAGATTAATTGTCAAATGTATTCAAGGAGCTGAAGAAAACCAGACAGACATGTAAAGGAAATCAGAAGAATGGTGTATGAACAATCATAGAATACTGATAAGGAGAAATTACAAAAAGGAAGCAAATAGAAATTCTAGAGCTGAAAAATACAATGGCTGAAATTTCAAAAGCCACTTTTAATAGGTATACTATAGTTTGAATGTCCCTATACAAAATCACATTAAAATTTCATTGCCATTGTTATAGCATTAAGAGGCGGGACCTTAAGGATGTCAAAAGGATGGTGCCGTTATGAATGCATCAATGCCATTATCTCAAGAGTGGGTTCATTATCATGAGAGTTTGGTGCTCTTTTTCTCTCTGTCTTGAGTGCATGCTTCCTTGTCATGCTGTGTGATGCCTTCTACCATGGGATGACCCTCACCGGATGTTGTTGTCATGCTTTTGGACTGCCCAACCTGCAGAGCTATGAGCCAAATTGCTCTCTCTCTCTCTTTGCATCATGTGCAAATAATTTAAATTATCTAGTCTATAGTATGATTTACAGAAGCAAAAACAAAAATAGATTAAGAGTGCACAACAGTAGAATTAAACAGGCACAAGAAAGAATCAGCATACTTACAGATAAGACACTTGAAATTACCCAGTCTGAGGAGCAGAAAAAGAAGGAAAACATGTGAACAGAACCTAGAATGTCTGCGGAACACTGTCAAGCATACCAACATATGATTTCTGGAAGTCTCAGGAGGAGAAGAGAAAGAGAAAGGGTTAGAAAGAGTTTTTAAAGGAATAGTGATTGAAAACTTCCCAGATTTGATGAAAGAAATGAACCTACATAGCCAAGAAGCCATAAGCCAGATAAAAATAAAGAGATCTATGCTGAGATACTTCATAATTAAGTTACCCCATGAAAAAAGACAACAGCTAAAAAACAAGAGAAAGCAGCTAATTTCATATTATTAGTAGTAACAGCCCCAAAGCTGAGGAAGACCTTTGCAGTAGACTTACCCTTCAAGAAATGCTATAAGAAATAAAAGAAAAAAGAAATGCTAAATGAGATGAAAGGAAAGTAGGTGGTGACTTAAAACCATAGAAAGATATAAGGATCATTGATAAAGATAGCTGCATAGGCAAATATGAAGTCTATCTAGTATTATTATTTTTGCCATGTAACTCTGTTTTGTTTTCTGTATGATTTAAAGGACAGATACAAATAATAATAATAATAATAATACATCTATGTTAATAGGTATATAATATATGAAACTGTAATTTGTGACAATAACAACATAAAGAGGGGATGAAACTGAATAAAAGCAAGGTCAGTGTGGTCTATTAAAGCTTAGTTTTTTTAAAATTCAGGATGTCAACTATAATCTTCAGGGTAACCACTAAGAAAGAAACTGAAAAACAAACAGAAAAGGAAATGAAGATGGAGTCAAAATGGTTCACCAGGAAAAAAATCAAACACAAAAGAGGTCACTATAGGAAGAAATGAAAATAAAAAGATTATATATATATATATATATATATATATATATATATATATAATGTATGTATATAATATATATATATATATATATACATACATATATATAATGTATGTATATAATATATATATATATACACATATATATAATGTATGTATATAATATATATATATATACACATATATATACATATATGTGTATGTTATTCCTTGTAAAAATAATTAAATTATATAAGTAATCTCTTTAAATGTGAATGAATTAAGCTCATCAATTAATAGACAGAGATGGCAGGATGGATTAAAGAAAAGATAAACTATATGCTGCTTACAGGAGACTTTAGACTCAAAGGCACAAGTAAGTTGAAAGTGAAAGAAAAAAAGATTATTCATGCAAATAATAAACAAGAGGGCTGCCTTTAACTACTTGTCTTCCTCCTTCTCCTAAAGAATAAAGTATTACTTTTTTTGATTCCCTTTTTTCTTTGTTTCTTCTTATCTCTAACCTGTTGTTTAGACTAAAAGAGAGTTGTGTCCACCTCCCCAGATCAACCCTCTGGAGGCTTCTGTTCTTTGTGGGTCTTAGGAAATAAACACTTATCTGGTTTTCAAAAACTAGCATTAATATTTAAGAGTGTTAACAAAAGACTATAGAACACTAGCTATTTTTTTTTTATTGTCTTTTATTGTCTCCCAGATGAGAAGTACTTTGTATTCCATTTCAAGCCCTACCTCTAGCATATCTGCAAGGCAGGGAGAAAATAAGGCCTAATGAGCCTTTTTGCTCAGAGACCTATGTAGTGTTCCTTTCTGAAACATCTGTCTTTCTCACCTTAATTGTGGAAGACTCAGGTAAATTTGTTTCTTCTTATGAATATAAGTAGTCATAAAATGTCCATTCTCTCCACAACAAAACCACATAAGCAGGTAATTTCACCTTCAGAATTACAAATGTATCTTTGTGTTCTTATAAATATGGGATAGCCAGGCAGCAGGTAGTGACTGTGTATATTTTTTTCCTTTCTGTAAGAGGACATGGGAGGCTCTCTGTTGCTTCTGATCACTTTGGCTTACACAATATTGCCTACTGGTATTATTATTTATGTAATTTTTTTCTCATTCACAAAACTTGCATTAAAAAATGTATCATTCTTTTCTTTGTAAGTGTCTCAATGTCTACAAATTACCTTACATAAAACATCAGTTCTATGATGTCTTTTTTTTTTTTTTTGGTCAATTTTTTTCATCTTGTAATTGCAATTGCATGCCTATCTTATCAGTATTTTTTTTTTTAATCTGTTTTTAGTGGCACATGCTCTGAGAAATAATAATAGTAGGTGATTGAGGAAGAATACCAGAATTCTAAGTATCACCTCACTAGAGGGGAGTAAATGCATTCATTTTTTCCTTTGGGTCTCCCACTGCCTATGGCTGAGGACTGTGAAGGATTTCTCAGGTACATGGGAAGTACTGGGGAGATTACAGAGAGCGAGAAACATAGGAAAGTGAACTATTGGGCTTGTCTGAAGCTGCTCGTGGATGGGTGTAATTCTGACAAGCATACCAAAGGTGCTGGAAGTTGAAACAATAGGCAGGACCACTTTCTGGGTCCCAGACTGAATCACACACATGGCAAAAAGGATTTGAAGAGGTTTGAAACTGAATTCTTATTAGGATCACAGCTCACAGAAGAATTTATAACCTGGGTTTAAATTTGATAACACAATTGCTTGCTAAAACAAAAAATGTCAATATTTTCACAGACTATAAATAAGACCCAAAATACCGTAACATAATAGTCAAAATGTCCAACCATCCAATATTGCTTGGCATGTGAAGCATCTTATAAATCTCAACTCACAGGGGAGAAAACAGTCAATTAATAGGCACCAAAATTGGAATGTCAAAGAGGCTGGAATTGTCTGATAAAAATTGTTAACACTTGTTTTTAAAATGCTTCAACAAGTAAGCTCAAAATCTTTGATGGGAAAAGAAAATAGAAAGGAAGTGAATTTCTATAAAGAGATAGAAGAAAAGAAGAAACAAATGGAAATATCAGAAATGAAAATAGTAATTACAAAAAAAGAAAAAAGTCACTGGACAAATTCTATAGAGGGATGGAAATGAGAGAAGATAGAATCATTGAACATACTGACAGATCAATATCCTGCTGGAATAACAGAGAGATAAATAATTTCAAAAATATTGAAATTTTTATACCATACCTGTGGTATGGTATAAAAAGTTCTAAGCATAGAGTTATTAAAGTCCTGGAAGAGGAGAAGGATTATGGTGTTGAAAAAATATGGCATAAAACTTCCCAAATTGGACAAAAGACCCACAAATACAAGAATCCCAGTGAAAGTCAATGGGTGGAGGCTGGAGGGAGAAGAAAACAGAAAAGAAATCCATGCTTAGATAATCAAATTGTAAACAAACAAACATGAAAAAGAATAAAATCTAGTGAGCAAAAACATGGTTTACAGGGAAGCAATGTTTTGAAAGACGTTAGTCGTATGACCCCCTCGTCAGTATTTACAAAAGAGAAATGAAAACATATGTCCACACCAATGCCTTTACACAAACATTTGTGGCATCTTTATTTATAATTACCCCAAACTGGAAGCAACGCAAATGTCCTTCAACAACTTAATGGTAAACGCGTGTTGATACATTCTTACAATGGAATAATGCACAGCAATAAAAATTAAAAATGTATATCACATGCATGAATATTAAAAATATTATACTAAATGAAACAGAGGGGCCTGACTACAAGGTTTACTTGCTCCAAATGATTCAATTTATGTGACATTCTCAAAATAGTATAATAGCAGAAACACAAAACAGTGGGTGGTTACCAGTGCTGGGGTAATGGGTTGACTACAGTGGAGCCAGAGGAAGTTTAGGGTGATGGAATAGCTTTGTATATGGTTTTGGTGGTATTATAGTTACACAACCGTATGTGTTTGTCAAACCTCAATGAACTATACCATAAAGAAGGTGAATTTTGCCAAATATAAATTACTGCTCAATAAGCTTGTCTAATTTTTTTTTTTTTTAAATTGATGTTTCATCTAAAGTTGCATTAAACTCCTTAAAATCTGAGTTGGAACAAGGAAACTGTCATTGTAATATCCATCAATACTAATGTGTTAGAGTTAACATTGTTTTTGCAAAAATAAAAGAAAAATGCTCGATGGACAAAGGAAGCAGGAGATTATTTTGTGTCATTCACTCTGAGAGTTGGCTTCCAGTTCAGCCCACTAATCTATAAAAAGATATTATCATATTATAAGGGATTAAATTAGGTGAAAAATGTTCATTACACACCAAATATTTGTTTTCTTTATGATGATTTCGACAAGATGATAATTTCACGGGTTATTTTAACTGTAGTGTATAGTTATTTTAACTTTCTGTGTAAAGAAACAAAGAGACATAGGGTTAATAAATTGAAGAGGTTTTTTTTTTTTCTTTTTTGCCAAACAAATTTCTTCACAAGTAACAATATAATTTTATTAATATTCATTATTTTGGCTTAAATGGTTCCACATGACTGTGATTTGAAAAAAATCATTAAAAAACAAAATGCAACCAATAACTGGTTGTGTTGGAAATGGGACAGGGTGGTCTGGAAATCTCTGAAGGCAAAAGGCTGCTAAATTTCTAATAGAAGCAAACATATTTTATACGTATTTAGCTCAGTATAGAATTTTGTCTAGAAGTCTTTTTCAAAAATAGCCAAGAATAAATCAGGTGTAATATAACACTCTCTTGACTAAAGAGTGTTAACAAAAGTAATGTACTGCATTAATATTTTACATTCAAAAATGACAAAGTATTGACAAGGATTGGACACCAAATTTTTAGCATTAAATGCATATTGAATTTCCCATTGCAATCTAAAAACATTTACTTCAGTAAAGAGGAGGAGGGAGATTTACATTGGTGCAAAGTATGTTAAAATGTATAAGGCCAAGCATGGTGGCTCATACCTGCAATCCTAGCATTCTGGGCCGCCAAGGTGGGTGGATTGCTTTTGGTTAGGCATTCAAGACCAGCCTGAGGCAGAGCAAGATTCTGTCCCTTAAAACTAGCTGGGTGTTATGGCGAGCACCTGTAGTCCCAGCTACTCAGGAGGCTGAGGCAAGAGAACCACTTGAGCCTAAGAATTTGAGGTTGCTGTGAGCTGTGACATCATAGCACTCTACTGAGGATGACAAAGTAAGACTGTCTCAAAAAAAAAAAAAAAAGTATAAGACTTGAAAAAAAGAATATTATCTTCAAAAATTTTCAGTATTCTAAGTTAGTCTGTCTCATCATCTTTTGTCAAAAGCTGATAGCCTGGCTGTATTTAAATGTTGAAACAGCCTTTTTCCCATGATTTCCTAAAACCAGGCATGGTTAAGTGCTTCAAACTATCAAAAAAGTATCACTTTTAACAAAGCTGGGACTATTTAGCTGATGTTTTGAAGTTTTGAACACATTGTCTCTGAATCATCAGCATTATTTCTCTTTATGATTTACTTCTAACATCCAGGAGCAGAAGCCAGCTATGGATTCAGCAAATTGTCTCTTAAGATGCCTCATCATTTTCTTGTCTTAATGAGACTTATATAGACGAGACTCTTAAAAATTATTTCAAAGAAAATAGCCAAATCCAATCTCTGCAGGATGAATTCAGACAGTATTTACCTTGTGTCGCTCTTGAAAATGTTGTTTAGGTTATGAGGAAGGCTTTTCTTATTAATGTTGAGTCATTGCCAGATTTTAAGAGGGATTTCAGAATTCAAATTTGATGTAGCTGTTAGAAGGACACATAGAATGTCACTTTGGAGATTTCAGGACAAAATCTCTCTCTGTTTGTCAGAAGAGAAGAGGATTTGCCTGTCGTCTATTTTCATCAGGATACGTTTGCAAAGATACATTTTTTCCCCTGTACTTCTCCATTTGAAGGCAAAGTAACACAGTGGGCTCAGTGTAGTCATTAGTACGTTTGTTAAATATTCTGGTTCTCTGCTTTTTGGCACATAGTAGGATTGTATCTTCGACCTCTCCTTGGGTTGTGTGGGGCTGTGAAGGAGTTTGGCTAATGAGTTATGAGTGAAAAGGAAGTTGGACCCTTCCAGGCTGAGCATCTAATGCCAGTGTGAAACACAAAGGATTCTGTCTCCCATTGCCTAAGTCACCAACTGTGTTAGTTTTCCAGGGTTGCCATAATACATTACCACAACGAGGCAGCTTAAAACAAAAGAAATTTACTCTCTCAGAGTTCAGGAGGCCAGATGACAAAGTGAAGGGGTTGGAAAGGCAGTTCCTTTCTGGAGCTCTGAGGGAGAAGCTATCCCTTATCTCCCTCCTAGGTTTCCGTGTTGGTTAGGCCTTTGTAGAAGCATCACCTCCATCTTCACATCACCTTCTCTATGTCTTCAGTGTCTTCTCCTCCTCTTTAAGGATACCAGTCATTTGGATTTAGGACCCATGTTAAATTTAGGATGATTTTAGATCAATATCCTTAACTAATTATATTGCTAAAGACTCTATTTCCAAATGTAATCAAATTCTGAGGTTCTATCAGCGGTTCTCAACCTGTGGGTTGCGACCCCTTTGGGGGTCAAATGACCCTTTTAAGGGGGTCTCCTAAGACCATCCTGAATATCACATAGTTACATTACAATTCATAACAGTAGCAAAATTATAGTTATGAAGTAGGAACGAAAGTGATTTTATGGTTGAGGGTCACCACAACATGAGGAACTGTATTAAAGGGTCATGTCATTAGGAAGGTTGAGAACCACTATTCTAGATGGATATGAAATTCTAGAGAATACCATTTAATGTGCTACACCAGGCCATGGTCAAGGTTCTTGATGTTCTATCAAGCTGGGATCCAGAAGGAAGATAGCATGGAGCCTCAGCCAAGCTACAAAGGGAGGAAGAGACCTGTGTAACTGCAAGCCACCGTGATTTGGGAGGTTTTCTACCATAGCACACTTAGTCTAGGTAGAAAGATCTGGGTGTGATGCTGAAAATGACTCACTTAGTGTCCAAATTTCTGTCCTTCTTGGTATGAAAAAGTCTGTGGGTAGCAGACTCAATGGTCATGTGAACATCAGTCATTATAGTAAAAATGTGTGTGTAAACTCAAACTTCACTTTTAAATATGTTGGTTTATCAAAGGAGTTTCTGGTCAAAAAAAAAAAAACTTGAATAGTACGAGTTTGAAGAAGATAATGTTTTATCAGAGAAATGAATTCGTTTTCCAAAATAAAATAAAATTTTATTTTAATAAAATATTAAACAAAATCAAGTAAGTATTTCTAATATAAGAAAATGACACAAAAGTCCATTAGACAAAATGTAGAATAGTCTTGATAGTTTATTCTTTCAAGTAATTTATTCTAAATTTAATATCTAAGTGATGTATTTAGGATTTTTGATACTGGAACTCAGATTGTTCTGTAGTTTTCTGTGTTCTCTTTTTAGAATTTTGCTTTTTCTTTTCTTATCAATTAAAATGAATATTTTTTTCGGTGCCCTAAGATCATGGAATTTTTTTTTGACAGTATATGGAAAAATTCTAGACTTCACTACTTATGGTATTTATAATAGGTGAATTTATTTCATAATTTTACTTATTTCTTTTTTTTTTTAATTTTTTTTTATTATAGATAAAAATACGCACCATAGATGTGGCCCAACACATTACCCTCCCTCCACCAAAACTTCCCCCCTCCCTTCCCCTTCCTTGGTCCTTTCCCCATAGTCTTGTGGTATAGTTGGGTTATAGCCTTCATGTGAAAGCCATAGTTTAGCTTCATAGTGGAGCTGAGCACATTGGATACTTTTTCTTCCATTCCTGAGATACTTTGCTAAAAAGAATATGTTCCAGCTCCATCCATATAAACATGAAAGAGGCAAAGTCTCCATCTTTCTTTAAGGCTGCATAGTATTCCATGGTATACATGTACCACAGTTTGCTAGTCCATTCGTGGGTCGATGGGCACTCGGGCTTCTTCCATGACTTAGCAATTATGAATTGGGCTGCAATAAACATTCTGGTACAGATGTCTTTGTATGTACGTGTATATGTGTATATGCATGTGCATGTATGTGTGCATGTGTGTGTGTATGTGTGTATGTGTGTGTATGTCTATGTGTGTATATATATGTGTGTATATGTGTGTGTGTGTACGTGCGTGTCTGCAGTTTTCAATCCTGAGGATGACATTGGAGGGACGGTGGCGGTCAGGCTTCTCCCTGGATTCTCACTGTATCACTGTGCTCTTTCCCCCATACTACGTTCCTTCTTCAGGATGTTTTTATATTCATGGTCCACACACATGCAGCACGCACAGGTCACACATCTACAGTTTAAATGCGTGTCCGTGTTCAGACGTATGTCTGTGTGATGAGTGAGTGTGGAGTACAATGCCTTACACACATGCCTGTGCAGAACAAACAGCATAGTATAATCTTCAACTTCTCAGTTTTCTGAATTTAAACTCAAGTAGCAAGTTAAACACCAATGTGGTATTGTTGATTCTTTGCTGCTTGTTCAATTCCTTTATCTTAATTTTGGAAGCAGTGAAGTGTTACGGTGTTACAGGTAGCTTGGTTCAAGGTTTTCACCCTCAGGAAACAGATTTCCTGTAACACTGTCAGGGACCTGTGCTCCATCCAGAAAGAGTTTTTATTTTTATTTATTCATTTTTAGAGACAGAGTCTCACTTTGTCACCCTCAGTAGAGTGTCGTGGCATCACAGCTCACAGCAGCCTCCAGCTCTTGGGCTTAGGCGATTCTCTTGCCTCAGCCTCCTGAGTAGCTGGGACTACAGGCGCCTGCCACAACGCCTGGCTATTTTTGTTGCAGTTTGGCCGGGGCGGGGTTTGAACCCACCACCCTCTGTTTAAAGAGCCAGTGCCCTACTCACTGAGCCACAGGTGCCATCCCAGAAAGAGTTTTAAAAGGACACATTGTGATACATCTGATTTAAAGCTCTAAACAGAGTGACTGCCTCCTACTTGGTGAAGTTAAGGTATACTTTTGTGTTTGTAGTTGGAAATTGTATATATTTTTAAGATTATCATACATATTCCCTTCTCTTGTCCTGTAAAGCCTTGTAAGTCATATTTTAAAAATCATTAGTTCATCTCAATATAATACATATTAACAAGGATGGAAGACAATTTTTATGTAAAAATTTAAGGAAAAAATTAAATTCACCATTAGAATATTTTGTAGCTATTTTAATAATGATTATTAATGGTAAGTACACATAAAAACCATACTTTTTGCTCAATTTCTCTGTAAACACAAATCTATTGTAAAAAATAGTTCATTTATTTTTTAAAACATTGGTTGTAAATTGAAAATACAACAAAATTTCAACTCTACAGGGGAAGGTTCCCTGGAGAAATGCTACAGAAATATATAAACATACCATTTAGATTAGAGTAGTAGGCACATATGGGACATGGTGTTCTCTGAAATTTGCAAATATTTAGTAATATGATGTATAATTTTTCTGACATATTATAAAATATTTACAGCTACCCAATGTTTGCCTTTTAGTTTTGTTTCTCTCACAACCCTCCACTGAATGACAGGCTGGCCATCTCTGTCACTCTGCCTCATACCTTGTCATGTGCTGCTGTCATAGACACTCTTCCTGTCCCTGTCACCTGGTCTTCAAAGTGAAGAGGTTTCACTTAAAAACATCATCAAGAATATACATAAAACACTGGACAAAAGTCACTGCACCCTCAAAACTTCTACTTCAGAACACCAACCTAACAGAGGTCGTCAAGAATTGTACTTGAGAGAGAGTTTTGGAGACGAGATCGTCTGTTCACCTGCCCCGCTCCCACTTTGGGGGTCTCATTAACAACATAGGGACATTATCCCATCTCCCCCCAATGGAAATTGTGTTCTATAAAATGTCATTTTTCAGTGAGATGTTTTGTAATGCCCATTTTTATGGGAGGAAAGCCAATTAAACAATTTAAAAAATATTTTTTTTTTGTCAAAAAAGTGCAAGAAGCAAATTGTCCTTGTAGAAGGACAGTTCACATTAACGTATTAATGTCTCTGCGTAACATCGTTTATCCTAATATCATTTCCTCTACAAGTATTTGATCTGAATCTCTTGTCTATGAAATGCCATAAAATACATTCTGTTATATTTTTATTCAGGAACAGTTTGAGGAAGACTAAGAACTAAATGTTCTAAGGATTTGGATTCACTGTGGCCTTTCTTTGCCCAGATTAGGAAGTTCCTTATGCAGAAAGGAAAACACACGTACACAGGTGCACATACACACACAGGCACACACGTACACACCTGCGCACACACGCACTCACACGCACGCACACACGTGCAGGTACACGCATTCATTTCGCTTTTCAGAAACTGGAGAGCACCCTTTTCATAAACAGGCTTCCCTTTCAGGGACCATGTTTGTTCCAGGTGCCGAGAGAATTTTTTCAGCATCTGTTTTCCCTCATCCGGGTAGCCCGGCTCTGTGTAGATATCTGAGGCTATCAACGTGACTCCTATTAATGTACACAGCTATGATTTAATAAAAAAAAAATGAACAGAGTGCAACTAAAGGTGCAGGGTCTGCCTCTGTCCCTGGGAATTTTATATTGCTACCTATATAGTTTTGTCAGGATTTACTGAGAGTTCTACTGATTTTTGTAATACCAGGTAATAGAAGAGTAAATTTTTTTTTTTTTTTTTTTTTTTTTTTTTTTTTTTTTTTTTTTTTTGAAAGGGTATAACTTTTTAAACCACAGTAGAATCCCAAATTTTAAAATCACAGAACAACCTCCAAA